>WHPZ01567183.1:0-10118 GCA_016617965.1 Macrosiphum rosae
AACTAATAAAAAAAAAAAAAAAAAAAAAACAATTCTAATTACAAAATAAGTTTTTAATACGTCAGTATAATATTATCCAGTCAGTATGTTACTACACTATGGCCTGACCCGTAGTTTCACCTATGAACACCAGTGGATAATCATATTTAATACACACATGAGTACATGACACGTTGTGCCTATATGAAATTTTCGAATTGAGTAAAAATGTTCTTTTTTTTATTATATAAACGTAGTTATCATTTACCTACTATCCAGTATCCAAGGTAAATTTACATTTTATTTTATATTATTTGAGTATTTGACTAATGTTTGTGCAGTGTATTTTGTTATATTTGATCTTATTTTATTAGAAAGTAAAGTGTAATCTACTAATTTTCGTAAAAACGGATAAATTTGGATATTTTGACCGATTACCATCCAAGGTGGATTGATCAATTGTGCTATCTGTTATCTTATATATAGATAATTATTGATATACTAATTATAATAATTATAAATATACTCTTATACTCTTTTAATATACTCTTATATTAAAAGGAACAGTGTTTTAAAAGAAAATTTTGTAGGAGGATGAAATATTCAAATATGTGAAAGAAAAAAATGAGATTATAGTTTAAATTTTTACTTATTCCTTCCGCTTCCAAGTCTTCGACCCTTATTAACGAACATCAAACAAAAGTGGAAAAAACTGAACGGGTGGCCGAGGAAAAATTATAGCTATCGTCAACCGGTGGTTGGCGGATGACCTATAATACAGCGGCATACCACAATAGTACACAGCAACACGCGCTCTTGTTATTGTTATGATTGTTGTTATAATACTTTATTGCGTACCACTGTACCTGTAGTGTATGGAGGTGTTTCGTACCTACCTACCTACCTACCTACCTACTAAGTACTATACCTAATACCTACAATACGCCTACGGGCAAACGTCGACAACGACGATCCACGAGGGGCTTGCCCCTTCCTATGAGCAATCGGCAGCGGCGGCGGCAGTGGCAGACGGCCAGAGCGAAGCGGATAAAGGAAAACCGAAACCAGTCCCGCGCCGATCTCCCTCACTGTCGTCCACGCACGCGACTGTGTAACGCGTACGCCGCCGTTTACTTAATATATTTTGAAAAAAAAACTTTTCGTGGGATTTTTTTACCCGCTGTTTGCTTTCCGTTTTGCTGCTTAGCCAGCATACTCCGGGACGCAGGTTTTCTCCGAACGCTATCCGGTCGGCCGTCGACGGTATTCTGCTTATTTTACTTTACACATCAAGTTCGACAGTGCGTCACGCCATGTATTCCGACAAAGTGGAAGTGCTCCGGTTCGAAACAGAACCGTACAGGAACAAAAACGGCAGCCCGAACAAAAATGCAGTGATGCACTATAACAACAACAACCACAGCAACAAGAACCACAACAACCCGAAAAATTTTATCTTCCAGAACGGGTATCACAACACGTCAGTATAAGTATAACATTGTGTATTGCTCGCTAACAATTAGTTTTTTTATTACGACGTGTAAATAAATTATGTACGCTACGCGCACGCAAGTGTGATGTGACGCATAAAATATGGTATCTTCTTTATACGGCGCGATGAGATAACGTACTTCCAGTACTCACGTGGACATTTTGTTCCCCTTCAAATCCTCTGGATGTCGTCTCTTTTGGGATTTCGATTTCATCGTTGGTTTAAAACATAGTATCCTACCACCTCGAATCCCACTGTATACATAAACAAGTATACAACAAGTAACAACTAGCTACAATTGTTATATTCTGTGCAACTAGGTACCCAGTTGTCGGCCGTGATAAGAACTGTTTTGATGATAAGAACGCAAAGTCGTCTAGAAAAAATAAAGCTACCATACATTATAATAATATTATAAAACGAGATTACTTTATCACCAATACGTACGTGCAGTGTATGCGTTTTTTTGGGGGCTGGGGACAGAACGCTAAAAAATTTTTGGGTGACTCGCTTCGTCGGAGGGGTGAAATAGCGGGGGTGGTCGACGGGTAAAATACAGGTAATGGTATTTTACCTCTCGTGATAATATTGTGCGCCCGTAGGTTGTCGCAACGTTGGCGTACAAAAAAATTATTCGACTCCCACGACCGCACGGTAATCCGAAAACCGTTTTTTTCGTACAACTTCGTGCAGGTACACCATGGTCTCATGTATTATATTTTACGGTCGAGCACACAGATTATACGGCGCGGTGTATGCCATACGCCCTGCGAGACACATCGCGGGGAACCGGTTTGTCTGAACTAGTCTTGGGAATAAAGAAACCACATTTGAGAATGAATATTTCGAGGAGGACTGAGACACGATTACGACAATAATAATAATAATAATATTATTATTATTATCCGTGTGCGTACTGCGGTATCACTCTCCAAACAGTTTTCGTAGATACATGATTCATGAATGCAGCGAGTTTGTTTATAGAATCCTGACTGTACCTTACGCGCATAACACAACCGACCGTGACCTTTGTCACATTCCATCGACACCACCGATGGTACAGACCGCGCCGTCGACTCGTACGCAGTACCTATACCTGATATATTTTTCATAATATCATCACAGGTATTACATAATGGTATATAATATACGAATATGATACACAAATATAATAATATTATATTGTAATATTATTTGAATTAATATTATACAACACCCGACTGATTACCTATATAAAATGATATGTTAATATCGTTTTTTATTTGTCCATAATAATAATATCATGTAGGTTATTATTGTTTACATCAAACACGAGGTCTTGGATTCTTTTTATTGGTCTTTTCCGTCCAACTAACATCTCTATCGCGCTATTCAAAATATCCGCATAATATAATATTGTCTTCTGTTCAACGCGGAATAATATACTTCGATTCAACTTCGGTTATCATTAATTTTTTTTTTTTTTTAACTATTTTATTATATTATACCTAATGTACATACATGTCGAATGATTTATACAATTTTGTGTATAGGAATGAGAACGAAGCATTTATGTGAATATATAGACAATTTGACTTAGGTATTAGCTTTTTTGTAGGTTTGTAGTGTTACCGGTGGTTAATAGGTAATAATAATTTGATATTGATATATTTTTTTTGTTACAATCAATTAATAGGTAGGTATATTTAAAATAATTTTAATTGTTCTTTTTTTTTTGGTCTTTTTTAAGTTGTAACAATTACCAATATACTCAGATACCTATCTGTTTTGGGTTCCCTGGTCACACAAATTATTCATAAATTCCACATTAAATAATAAATATTATTTCTTCTAGGTACTAAACAGAAAAATAAAATATAAATACATAATCCTGTTACTGTTACCTGTTATTATTACTTATAACTTGTCCTTAAGTGGTGTATCACATCACAAAACATCTTGGTTGACACATACAATTTAGGTCATGGGTCATGGTTTAATCATTTCAAGTATTTCCCATCAGAAACAAGATGATATATTTTCGTTTACCTGCTACAGTGCTATGGAATTGTACCTAAAAATGAACTGAATTCATTTCTTTGAAACGACATAGCACACAATAGTTGATTTTATATTATAGGTATTATTGTATAAACCGTTTCTAAAATGTTTCCCAAAACAAATTTAAAGACGAAACATTGGTATATTTTTTACATAGTTTGGAAAAGTTATTTTACTACTTATCAAGACTATTTAGTTTTTGCATTGATAATTGGCGTTATTCTAAAAAAATTAACACATTTGGTAGATAGGTATTCAAATATAAATGTCTGAATCTACGTACTTTTGAATTTTGATATGTAACTCTTCAAACTATACATTATCATTGTAAAATAAACTAAATTGCTTATAGAAAAAAATAATATATTTAAAACCAAAGTAGGAAATACAACAATGTTCAAAAAATAATAACATACTTTATTACTTACGCCTGCGAAACGCTAATTACTTATATAGGTACCTACTATAATATATTACGTATAATCGGGGGTGGGATTTTTATGTCAATACATATTTTCACTAAAATATGATAAATTAATTAAGGTAAATCAAATAATTAGTCAATTTACATAATCAAAATTGGTGGTTTATTAGTAAATTATACTTTAATACTAAAATATAATTCGTATATATATATATTGTAAGTGTGTAGTTATAAAAAATAAATTTCATGACATTTTAAAACTAGGTATACCTAAATCAGTGTTATGACCAAATCGTCCAAGTTTTAATTAAAAAAAATTATAAATAAAGTTAAAATATGGTTTATCATTATTTTACACTTTTCCAGTGGTTAACATTTTTCATTCTTTACTATAATATATTTAAACAATTTTATTACATGTTATACATATTATGTACATATTTTTGCTTTAATAATACATATTAATTCCAGCCCTACATATAATAATAAATAGATAGTATTGGTATATTAAATTAAACACGATATGTATGTTTGAAGAATAATCACTTTTACTTGGTTTTTGTTTTTGATAAATGGTAACCCTGGAAAACTTAAATATAGGGGAAGGGTCCTGCATGACAAGGTCATGAACAGAACGCCGTATAGTTGTTGTATCGTGCGTATTATAATGGCGAGTGTTTTTGAAATATCTAAAGCTTTATTTGTTTTATGGTTTGGTACATTTCGATTCTTAAGGTTTGCTTTTCTCTTGATACGTAAGTACAAACATGAATACGACAAACAAACTGGAAAACACGATGAAAATTTTATTGGAGGAGTTAAAAGAAAGGATTGATGCTGAATCTGTTATTATGGACCAGGAAATACATTACAATTTATGGACAAAAACGTAATATTTAGTAAACGTTGTACATTGTAGTTTGTGGGATTGTTAATAAAAGACGCGTATAAGTATAATAAGTATCTCATAAATTATTATAAGTGCAGGGATTAATACTAGTCCCGTTAAATATTAATGTAAAAATGTCTTCGTTCCAATTTTTACAGACGTAGGACTCTAACAAGTCTGTAACAAACAATTCTACACGAAAGGCTAGAAAAAGTTTTTTTATGTTAATTTTAAAAATTTAATTAATGCGTGTATGTATAATTCAGTGGTTTGCAATAACAAATAAGTTTAATAATTTAATTTAATATCTTATACGTAATACGTAATACTTACTGGTAAGTACTTACTGTGTATGCGATACACTTTGTATTCTAATATTGTTATTTGTTTTGAATGCAACAGCTGTATTTTTTCTATAATTTAATCTTCTTTGATATTGATATCATTTATTTTATTTTTTATTCATAAAATGAATACTTATCATTTTTACATTCACAATCATAATTTTTATCCAATTAAAGCACGATGATAAAATTCTTTATAATCTTGAATGAAAATCATACCAAAATATGATAAGAAAGTGATATCACGTAGTCGTACCTGTAAATTATACGCTAAAAATCTAAGACCGTGATAATACGTATACCTAAGATGGGCTACGGTTGATCTTCATATTCTACTTTTCTCAATGCGGACTCAATTTGTATATTTTTCGTTTCCAAATCGCGGATCCAATTGGCTTTTTTTTTTTGTTGTTTATACTTGGAGCTGTTTATATGGGTATATTATTTTTTTTCCGTCAGGTTATTATGCACTGATATCGATAGTCGATAAAATTATTGTAAGTGTTAACATTGATTTGTATTATATCCCATGGTTAATGGCATTTTTAACTAATAACAATTGGTTAGTTTTGTCATTTTAGTAAATGTGTTACAATTTAATTGCTATTAAAATGTTATTTATAATTGTAGATTGTACCAAGAATTCAGTTAATAAGTATTGTTGAATTAATATTTTACTGCCCAAGCATTTTAGCATTTGCCTAATAGTTTTTACTTTTTAGTAATTAATCATGAATCGGTTGGTCGTACAGTAATTTTTATAATTTATGATTAATCGAGACTAAGTTCTAAAAATCTATAAAACTATAAAAGTACTTCCTCACAGTGGCGTATCCAGAAATTTTTATTATTTTATTTTTATTTATTATGTTACATATTTATACGTAGTTGACAAGAATCATATTTTCAATATTTATAATTCACATAATATTATATATTGTATTCGGATATTTTAATTGCTTTACCTAAATCATTAAAAACAAATTTTTCTGTTGTGGTAGATTCTTATAAAAAATAGTAAAATCATAGAAATTCTGTCATAATTTATTTAATTAGTATTTTTTTTTTACTCAAGGTCGTAAATTTAATATGATTTAAAATAAGGCGTTAGTTTAAGTAGTACGAAATTCTGTCATAATTTATTTAATTAGTATTTTTCTTTACTCAAGGTCTTAAATATAATATTATTTAAAAGAGGGCGTTCGTTTAGGTAGATTCATATTTTTATTACAAGTTTAAAACTCCGCAATTGTTTGTAATGTAATAAAATAAAACATGTTATCTGTTTGAATTACGTATTACAATACTACCTATATATAAGCGTATATTGTTTCTTGTATTACGGTAAAGAAAAGTTTTATCCTTACATGGCTACATTTTTACTTATTATTATTACTACTAATATTAAACTATTATTATCATTACATGTAGCGTACTTATCATTTAAATATTGAAATAATTTGTTCTTAGCAAATATTGTTTTTCATGTTCCATGTATTAAAGGTTAAAATGTCAAATGATTAACTTTTAGTTATTGCGATAAACTAGTTCATTTAATATTGCATATATATTAACAGTTAATAAATTCGAAATGCGTATTTCATTATGTGTATTAGTCTAAAACTTTTCGTAACATTTTGCATTTTAAAATTAGGTAAATATACCTAATACAAATGTAATCACAAATAAATTCAAAATATAAATAATAATGAATTCTATGCAAAGGCAATACCAAAGGCATTTATTTTAAATGATTTTATAAGCATTTTACATACAATCGTAGATAATAGAAGGACGGGTTGGCCATGTTAATGCATACAAGCAAGATGTCGCGGTCTTTAATGGAGAAGAGAGAAAGACGATCTCTCACTCCCGCAAGTTGACTTTTACATGTTATGTTATATATTATGTATATGTGTATTTTAACCTCAAATATATTTCCCGCGTGATAAGGTTGCGTTGCCTATCCATTCTTCCATTATCTATGTTTACGATCTAATATATCAAATAATAATATAATAAGCATAAGTGATAAGAGAATAATAAAACCATGATATGAAAAAACTCAGAAAAGTATGAAAGAAGTCAAATTGATGTCACTTTCTGTTATGTTTGTTTACTAACCATTATTGTAATAGAGATCACCTAGAGATAATTTAGGCTTTACCTACGAGGATTAACAGGGACTTATAAATAGGATAAGTTTTGAATAAGATGACAACCAACTACGATTGTAGAACCTTTTATGGATCCATACATGGCTTCTCCGAGTACCTATTCAGTTTAAATTTTTAGGACTGTCATGTCAAGTTCGATACGTGGAGGGCGTTAATTATTATTATTTTTTTTTTTTGGTGACGTTTTTTTGACCAAAAAGCCATTCTATTAACCTCGTGTCTTGTATTAATTATTTAAACCACCGCTCACATACACAGGAGTTCATTGTCCATTCTCGCCCACTATTATACACGAGCGTCTCGGATCCATACACATTATCACATAATATATCAAAATAATATCTGAGACCCGGTGCTTCGTGCACTGTTCATAAATAAAAAATCGTGCAGGTTTCATTCATAAAACTCTGGTCCGGCTCGGCCGCGATCGATGGCTGCCGCGCGTCACAGTAACTTCGCCCCAGCTGCAGCGTATATAATAAAATAATAATAATAATATTGTATAACCCGTGTGTGTGTGTGTGTGTGTGTCGTGCAGTGCTGCAAGTTCCAACGGAAACAAAATATCACGGCGGATTACTAACACAGCGAGTGTGGATGAAAAAAAACCACCAGTCTTTCGGTAGATTTTCAGTGGTTCTCATGACTTTAAGGGGACATGCAGCTGCTGGTACAAAAAAATACACAAACGACATCCTAATCTCGTAGTTCACGGCATATTTAAATGTTTAAATGCTTATTGAACAGATAATTTATATTTAAAATGTATTCATCAACATTGTAGTAGAGTATTTTGCTTCCGATTATAAAATTAAAAATTATATTAGCTGACGCTTGACATTTCATTTTTTAGCTTAAACTATCTAAACAGTAACCAGAAATATTTTTTTTTTTATAAAATTTGATCGTAGGTACGTCTTAATATCATATACAAAAAGATATTATAATATAATATTTATACTTTGGGTTTTTTTTTTTTTTAATTGCAAAAGAAAAAAGGAAATCAGCGTAGCCAGTTAAATGTACGATCACCTCACTTATAAAAATATGTATTATATTATAAAATTAACTCGTAGAAAACAAAACGTACGTTTGCAGTCCCTCGCACCAAAAAAAACATCTGCAGCAAAGGGTCTTTTTTTTCTGATTTTTATCGTACCTCCCGGTTGATTTACTATTACTATACAAATAATTTACAGACCAATATTTACGTATACCTACCTATATTCTACGGTGAGGGGAACTGAAAAGCTATTGTCGTGTGTTTAAGACGCTGCCTAAAAAGGACTTGTAGAGCCGTAGAAATTCAAACTTGGCATATTATTTAGAGAAACTTCCTTTAGCCACCATTGTGTGTCACCATATGTCTGATGTACAGGATATAATAGGATAATGTGTCGTATCGTTCTATATATACATCAGGTCTTACATATTATATTATTATGACGTGCGTTCTTTTAGTATATAGACGTATTGTACATAGTACCTACATATACCTATACCGAGCCCGGTTGTGAATTTCTTTATGGTCCGGTAGGTTTTTCGTTGAAAATGTCCGGTACAGTTTTCACCTGCTTAGTCACGGGACATTATGTGAATTATATTTTACTATGTAATATATATTATATTATTATTGTGTACGATTTTTGTATGGTAAACCGGCGAGATTTTTTTGTCACGGATATTATAAATCCGTCGTGCAGGCGTGTCAATGGACGCATATAGTTGTATTCTGTATAGGAAGTTGGTCCACCTTAGTTGGTCCTTATATAATATGTATTAAAGATAATTACATATTTACTATGTTTTAGCGTTTTTGATTTTAGTGCGTGAAATAACTCCTTTTTTAGTTTTTTATGTATCCATATATTTTAATTAAGGTGTTTTTTCACTGTTATTGTAGCCTGCACTCTGTGGGTATACTATGTTAATAAACTGAAATTAGCTTATATAATACATAATATAACTACTTGTTTTTTTTTAAAGGTTTATGATAATAATATGTTTTGTACGATAGCGCATTTGAGGTATAATTCTGGTAATAATGTCATAAACTCATGTCATAACGAATAGGCCTGCATTCAATGACGGACGGATGACTACACTACCTACTACTATACTAACACTATACGTCATTACCTACTCCTGCTGATTTGAATTATTGTATGACTAATTATTATGTTAAGAGGAGGCTCCGCCCGCATGTTTTGTCTCTGTCTTACCTACGTAGGCACATTATGACAAATTTGAGTTCACAAGAATTCATTTTCATTTCAGTACTACAATATTTAGTTAATAATTGGAATATTATCAAACTAAGAATATTATCATTGGCTTCGTTATCAAAAAATATCAAAACAAAAAATATTCTTACCCTTAAATTCAATAATATAGCAATTCACTGTAATATTGAAATTGACACGGTACACTACAAAAGCAAGTACTAAGTACAAGTATTGTAGAGTACCGTCTACTCTTTACCAATCACCACCACGGGGCACCAATGAGACCCAGTCGACTCTCGCAAAGGCGCAAGGTGCGACGTGAAGGCAAGTCGTCGCTCTGGACGAGCTTTTGTCCGCACCCCATCACCACAGGAACTCGCCACCACGATAAATCTTAATTCTTAATTCGTGCTAGCCACCAAAGCAGTCGTTGATTACCCGTTCCATTTTATTTGTTCGCACAAAAGTGTTAAGTCCCGACTTTAATTAGGGATAAGTAGGTATTCTCAATTGCAATAATTAGAGATAAAAAATTAAAGCCCCCCCCC
>WHPZ01567193.1:0-15357 GCA_016617965.1 Macrosiphum rosae
TTCACTAGATTAATCGGTACGTTGGAAATAGAACACGTCTATAATCCTATGTTGCGCATGTGTTAGACAAAGACAGGAAATCACCGCCACCAATCCCCTTAATATGTTTATAGGTGTATTTTTAAATATGTATCTATACATGGCTCTTACTTGTGTCCAATTTAATTTATCTTTCGTATAATTCATTTCATTTTTAAATATTGTTAATTTATTTATCCGATTACTTTCACAAAAGTGTCTTAGCTTTATTAACGTGTTATATATATTTTCGTAAGTAGGTACGTCGCTATCATTTCCCTTATAGTTACTAAACAAATTAATTTGTCTTTTTCTAGATAATAATTCTAAATAATGGTGTCAATATTTGTTAGGTCAACCTCTCCAGTTATTGTTTGGATTAATTCGATAGTTATTATTTTATCTTTAGGTATGTCTATCACTACTATTGAATCCTCAGGTGCATTCGCTATTTGTCCGCTTATTTCTTTTATTCGAGTATTTATAATTATTTTAGAATTAAACTGTTCCCAAAATTTATCGTACGTGGTGGTTGTAGTTTCAAATGAGTTTATTTATTTTATTCTACTATTAATGCATCCGCGTCCAAATTAATTGTACCACTTTTGTATTGAATTTCGTAATCGAACTCGTCTAACTTTATTCGCCATCTAAGTAGCCTACTGCCCTGGGTCCTTGCGACACTAAATAACCATGTTATTATGTTAATGGCTTATGGTCGGTTATGATTGTAAATTTTCGTCCATAAACGTATGGTCGGAATTGTTGAACACCAAACATAATGGCTACCAGTTCTTTTTCGGTTGTTGAATAATTTATTTCAGCTTTATTGAGTGTACGTGATGCCGCATCACTGATGCGTGAGCGATAGGTAAGTCGGCCGGTATAACACCTTGGCTGAGGACACATCCTACCGCGTAATCACTAGCGTCCCACGTAATAATTAATGGTTTTTCGAAATCCGGATATTGTAATAGTGGTTCGTTACATGGTATATTTTTGAATTTTTCAAAAGCCTCTCGACACTCTGGTGTCCATATAAATTCTATTCTCTTTCTTAATAGATTTGTTATTGGTTCAGCGATTTTTCCACAGTCAGATACAAAATTTCTATAGTAACAACCTGTTAATCCTAGAAACGAGTTTATTTCTTTTACCGTTGTGGGTGTTTAGGGAATGTTTTAACGCTCTTAATTTTTCGTTCGTCGGGTTGTACCCCCTTTTCTGTTAATTTATGTCCCAAATAGATTACTTCCTTTCTTAAAAATTCACATATGACGATCTTACTTCATTTTGTAAAACTAGATATAGGAACTAGATATATGAGTTATATTATTTTATTATTTTAATATATATATTATTATCCGTTATGGACGGCAATGTTTGAATTGTTTTTATTCAAATAAAACTTAATTTATACCATTCTGGAAAACTAAGTGTACTCAACCTATACTGTTAATTAATTTAAAAATTGACCACATTAGAATATTATATAACTCTATTTAAAAATATCACTATCTTACTTCATTTTTTAAAAACAATAATCACTAGATATTTGAGTTATATTATTTTATTATTTTAATAAATATTATCCGTTATGGATGACAATGTTTTTATTCAAACAAAACTTACTTTATACTAAGTGTACCCTAACCTATGCTGTTAGTTAAAAAAAAAAATTCTGTATAATATGATACTTTGGTTATTGTTTAATAAACAGTCGGCGGAATCCATATAAACAAAAATCCGGCGGAGTCGATAAAACCCCCATATAACCCCTCTGGTCCTCCCAATGGTCAAATTTCCCAGCAGACCTAACCTAACCTAACCTGTCACCTGACCAGATATAAACATGTTGTTCGTTTTTGGCTGTTGATGTGAACACGGGCAGTGGCTTTGCTCATAACTTTTTAACTACTGTCCAACAAATTGTAAAAACTTTACAGCAATGTCCAACAAAATTGTTGGATAGGTTTAATTGAATTCTCTTACATGATTGCCTCTAAGTTCACAAACGCATAATTTCGACCATACATTATAATAAACAATAATAATAATAATAATTATAATAATTATAATAATACAAGTCATAATAATTGCGATATTTGATGTACAATAAAATAAAACACAAGAAACATACAATACAAAATTTATTTTTATATAATGTTGTGTGTGCAATGTGCATGAGAGCCCGGTCGGCGTTACACATGCCTTATAAATGATTACATAGCGGTGGGCCCGAACAGACATTCGTGAAGATGGCAGTTCTAATATTTTGTGAATATTTTTTTGATTTAAATGTTTTAATCATTATTATAAATAATTGTTATTAATATACATTATTTATAATGTTAGATTCATTTCTATAATAAAAAAATTAATTTTCCTTTTTAGATAACAATTTTATTAATTGTTTATTTTTTTTTTTAATTTTTAGACTTGGCTAAAATGATCTACGATCGCAAGAAACAAGGAAAATATTTTTAGATGTCGTACAATATTTTTTTAAATTCTTAGCAAAATAATTGATTATTGTTTACAAGTAGACATATTTCACACATTTACACAGTATTAAATAATAATTGTATTACATATTTTTAATTTATTAAAATTAAACCACCACAGTAGTCATACAACATTGCTGGAAAATGGAAACAGAGAAAATAATAAATAATAAATTAAAACAATTTATTTTTGCAATAATTATTTTATTATAAGTAAACAATAATAATTTCAATACAATTAATAACAAAAATATTTATCAGGTAACTTAGTATGATTACTTTGCTCGATAAAACAAAAAGCGGCAGCAGTACTGAACAAAAATTAATACTAGCTTATTGTAAGGACGATGCAATTATGTAAAATTAATGTAATATTTGTGAGGAATATTAATACTGAAATAATAACAATCCAGTCTTTAACTTTTGTTTGTTATAAATTGTGCAAAAAGCTAAACATATTTTATAAGTAACATTCATGATGGGTATTAGTCAAAATTAAAACAATAAACATAAAAAAGTAGGTTTAATAAAAAATAAACTTAACTAGTGTACCTACGTACTAATAGGAGTTAGACAAACAAACAAAATAATATTTTAAACATAGTAAGACAGAACGAGATCTATGCGCGTAAATAAAAATAAAATAAATGCAAAAAAAAAGTATCACATATCCATTCGTTTATAGTAATAATTATGATGTTAAATTATTTAGAATCACAGACTTAATGTTTAGTAATTGGGGGGTTTTTTTTTTTTAATTGCTTTTAATTTAAAATACCCTTAAAGTGCACTTTTATATTATCCATTAAAAATTAATGAACATAATATTATGTATATATTTGTATTAATTCAATTTAGGACAAATGTAAATGTTAAATGAGTAGTGAAACAATTTTAAAATAAAACACATCATATACAGGTGAGAAACCTGTATTTTATATAATGAGTATTTTTTGAACATACTGTGTTGGGTGGATATTTTATAAATAACAATTGAAACATATGCTAAATTATCATAATACATGTACTTGGACTGATGCATTGCCGCATTGGTGATGAAAAAAAAAAAAAAAAAACAATATATTTATTTAATACACATATAATAAGCGTCACCATTTCCCTTTCACTCTAAAAAATTATTTACTATATGATAATTATTTTGAGTTTGTGTTGAATAATTTAATTTTACTGGTCATCACATATTATACTGATGTACTTTAGTAGCCAATACAAAAATATTAATATTTAGTAAATAATTTCAATTTTTGTATTTTTACAGTACGTACAAAAAGTGTCTACATTGGTTTGTTGTTAGCTTATTTATTACACTTGATTATAGGTAAACAAAAATTGTTTATATATTTTATAATTTAATTGAGAACAATTTTTTTCTGTCAAAAACTTTTAACTATGATTAGTTTATTTACTTAAAAACTCATTCTTAGTTTAATCCTACATTTATTAATGAACTTAAAGTTAACACATTTACACATGATTGAAGATAAAAATACTTTAACTAAACTTAAACTTAGTTACTCTTTAAATTCAATAACAATATAATGCAACAATATGCTAATCTACGAATGACAGAAAGAAATAACAAATCAATATGTAGCACTGTAGCAATGTCCTTTTATAAAATCACATATAGCTTTACCAATATCGTAATAAAGTTATGGTTTTCTTTGATAATGAGTGTGTTAAAATATATGTTATTAAGGGAATAGAGTACTTCGACCAAACTTGTTTGTGCATGTCAATGAAAAATTTAAAAAGTCCTAAATACATTCGTACTTTTGGCAGTTACCTACTGATAAATATTTTTTTTTACAGTGTCATAAAGAGAAATAATATGTTTCAAGTTGAAAACAATGTCGTGAAAATCCCAAATATCTATTGTGTTAAAATAATAAATTAATAAGCATTCCAGTTGCGTGTTGACCAAAGTATTCCAAATGTTGTACCTGTTACGTCGGCCATATCGTTACAGTGAGATAAGTACCTTTTCAATAAACTTCTGTATCCATGGCCAATACTTATAATTGCATTACCTTCACAAGCAGCCGTCATACACGTTACCTCTTGCTCATATGGTCTAAATACAGTTATAGGTCTAGCAGTGTCTTGTTCAACAACTACAATGCAGCCCCAAGCAGTGCCTAAATACAGTTCATCGCCTACAGCACAAATACTGGTGATCTGAAATGTCAAAAGTTATATTACAATTTAAGGTTAGTCCTATTTTAAACTAATATAGTAGTATGTATATATATTACCTGACATTTTCCTGGACTTAACCGTTCTTCTATACTAATAGATTTTAAACTTTCTGAACACGGTATTAGTTTTGAACAATCCAACTTGTTCATTATCTTTCTGGTGACTACATCCCATTGATAAACAATACAACCTGTACAATTAAAATGTAATAGTAAAATAAACAACTATATTATCGTATATAATATGAACACGTTGATTGCCATGTGACTGGTGGTGGTTGTTTTTCCTACAGGGCTACGTTTTATTTTTGATGTCATGCATTTGAATAAATACATTTTTTTTTTTATTCTCCAGTAATATTTGATACATTTTTAATCTGTATGACAACTAATATGTTATTTGATATGAAATTTTTTTTTTATACCATCATTAAAAAATATTAATTAAGCCAACGGCAAAATATTCCATTGACAAATAAATATGTTTAAGACAGCCTACAGTCATGTGGCATATAGATAAAAACAAGGTGTGACTGCCGGCATTTTTAAAAATACTTTTATATCCTGATACTGTGCGGACAATGTATTATTAATACAATTTCAATATTACTACTAACCTGGATGTACATAGGACCATACTAAATTATGACCACGTGAAGCGCTTAAAGACATTACTTGTGTCTCCAAGCCAGTGTAATCAAAATGTTTAAGAACTTCGTAATTTATTGCCACATTTTGTTTTATAGTGTATACAGATATTCGGCCTTGATCTTCTCCACACCATAGTTCACAAGTCCTAATTCAATCATACATGGATAATGAAATAATATCAAATGATTGTATTTAATTGACATACTTATTACTATCAACTGCTATAAAATCAAACAGAATGGTAGAACTACCGAGTTCACTCATCACAAAACTTCCTTCTCCCATGGTTGGAGCCAGGGGTGACATATCACTTCTTACAAGAAATATTCTTCCGTTTTCCAAACCTACTGCAACCCTATGCCTATCTTTCAGTGTTACTATGCGCTTCACTCCGACTTCTTGATCATCTGTTGTAAGTTTGTAGCTAAACATGTACTTGCTATCATTACTCCTAAAAATAAAATTCATTATCAGTTATAACAAATTTTAGTTATTATTTATATACTTACGAGTAAGCATGAATTTGTCCTTCTGCATCACCTAACCAAACACTGTGATCGTCTACTGTACAAATGGCTGTAATTTTATGTGAAACATTTGTACTTCTATAATGAAACCAATTTGTGATGCTAAATGCCAATCTATCAAGTTTTCCATTAGAACAAGGTAACCATATTTCATCACCACTATTCTCGTTATCTTCACCTACAAAACCAGAATATTAAACATTTACTTAAAAATTATTAGATTGTTATATAACTACAGGGTGATTCTTTTATCATTGAACACTCATTATTTCAAGAAGTGTAAATGTTTATGAAAATATTATTTTATTATTATTTTACAAAACAACGTTTTCATTAAAAAATTATATTTTCAAATATTTTTCATCCTTATAATTTTGTAAGTTTTTTACTTTTTTGAATGATAACAAAGTTTTAATTTCATATTCCAAAGCAGAATATTTGTATAAGTATTTCGAAACATAAAAATTGAATTTAGGGAGAGTAGTTTATGAGTTATAAGTATTTAAAGTTTAGATGAGCGGATTAGTGGACAAACATTTCACGGGGTGACGGTGTACCACTCCACTCCACTCCCAAGGGTTAAACAATTAGTTTTTTATTTTTGTTAATAAATATTTATCACATTTTTTTTTTTATATTTGGTTAAATATTAGTTTTAAGAAAAGTTATAAAATAATTTAGCTGAGAGAAAAATAAAATATACTATACATACTAAGTGGTAATGGTATTCGAGTACAAGAAATTACATCAGCTGAATGACTCAGTGAAACTACATCGTATAAATGAGTAAATTCGGGAGCTGACACTATAGAAACAATTTGGCTGGCTGAAGGACGTTCTTTTGGACTTTGAGACCAGCATACCGCCATTAAATCAAGCAAATAACTTGGATAAGCTGTTTCCTGAAAAACAGTAAAAATAAAATATTTTTATATAAAAAGTGAGAAAATAATATTTGTACACATAATTTTTCTTACTCTATAAGTCAATGCTGGTCGATGTCCTTCTAATATACTTTCTTTTACAGATTCATGATTTTCAAATGGTTGATGCATTGTTATCAGTTCATAAACAAACATACCAAATGAAAAACAATCTACTTTTTCAGTATATTCTTCTTCACCATTGTATTTTATTATTTCAGGAGCCATAAATCCTTCTGTACCACCAAAACCTTTGGTACCAGATGGTAGAGATAAACGACTAATTCCTGTTAAGCAGTTGTTGAAATTAGTTTAACATTTGAATAATCATTTAAATAATCTTAATTTGTATGTATGATATATGTAGGTATTAATAAAATTAAAATATACCAACCGTAATCTGCCATTTTAACATGAGTGTTAACTGCATAAGGATCTTGAAGTGGCACTGGGATAGACCAAACAAGAACATTTTCACTTTTTAAATCTCTATATATAATTCGTTGCTGATGTAAATATTCTAATGCTTTTGCAGTTTGAAAAACAATTTGTTGCAGAATATGAGGGTCAAATTTTGAACCAGATCTTCGATAGTTTCTTAAAACCTGATCTAATGCGCCCATTGGAGCAAGATCAAGAATAAGTGCTAGTGGTTTTGTACAAACACCAATTAATGGAACAATATTTGGATGTTTCAGATTCAGCATTATATTTAGTTCTTGTCTAGCACTACAGTAAGATTTACATGTGTATTGAAGAGGGTCGCGGTCCCATTTAGCTTGAGCTCCCTAAATGGTGAAGTCAAAACATGGTTAAACATTGGTAATGATTTTATTTTTTTAAATGTTCCAACATCTACTTACTTTATAGGCTATAACAGCAGACTGACTAGCATTAGGTCCTGGTGGTACAGGCTGGAGCATTTTTATAGCAATTTGTATACTATTGCCAGGTTTTTTTCCTTTGCACACACCTTTAAAAACAAAACCAAATGCTCCCCGACCTAATAATTTACCTCGTATAATATCTTGATCATTAATGACTAATTCTTTGCCCAAATCCAAAAACACCTAAACAATTAAAAAAAAAGCATTTTTTTATTTTTTTATTTTGTTAATGTAAATAGAAACATACAGTATCAGGAGCAACCTGTGCCAAAGCTAAATCTCCATGCTTGGGACATACAACACAGAGTTTATCCACAGATGATGCAGCTAGAATACAATCTTCCACTATCCATCCATAATGTATACCACCTTCAACTTGATCATCGGATGCTAAGGGATGACCTTCAACAGATACTTTTCTACTTGATTGTGGACTAATATCATGTCCAAAACCACTGTCACCCCCGTCAGAACCGTTGTAACTTTCTTGTGATTTGCGCACAATGTTTTTACTATCCGAATCTCTCTTTAAAAACTCTTTAGAAATATGGTCTATTTTATTTGTACCATCATTATCTTTTAAATCAATTGAAATACTATCAGCTTCAACACTTCCAGCTAAACATCTTGGACACGGAACAAGTCTAGTAACTAAACATTTTCCTTCAGATGTATGAACAAATCGGGTACCTAATGTTGGATACCAGTCTTCAAGTAGTACATCTATATGGTCCACTACTAAGGCCAATAATTTTGCTGCTTGTACAGGAGATGGGTCTAATGCAATAGCTCTGAAACCTATGTCTTCTTCATCTTTATTTTTTATTGGTTTCTTTATAATAACTGTATCTAAGGGTAGATAAGTTTCGAGAATAGAAGAAGTTTTTATTGGTACATCATACCAAGAATTTTCTTGGTAAAGTTGAAATCTTAGATGCCTATAATTTATAGGAGAGTTTCTGTGTAATACTTCTTTCATACGAAACAAAGTAATTTTATTAGCAAATTTTAATTCGATCCCAGTTTGCCATAATATCCAATCAAAGTGATTTTGAAAATCTGAACACATAAAATCATCACCATTTACTTGTGTTGGCATAAAAAATTGTCTGATCACATGAATAATTGTATCATCTCCAAGAATGCGAGTTATTAACCGAGACCAAAAGCCTGATGGAAAATAGGACATGAGTAATAAACGGCGAACTGATACTTCTGGATCTGAACGACTTGTTATATGTTCTCCGATATCAATTAAATCTAACATTGGTTGACTTGAAACTTTAGTTCGTAATTTATGAATTTTTGATTTCATAGGAACTTTAATAGAAACTGGCTGTGCTTTTTGACCATACATATCTTCTTCGGATGGTAAAAGGGATGGTATTAATAGAGATCTACTGTCCCAAGTGAGTGCTACTTCAAATTTATTGAGCAAATTAACAATATATTCTCTTGTACATGTAGATGACTTCAACACAATTTGTAGATCATCTAATTTCATTACACCTGATCGAGCAAAAGGATTAATTTCTCTAATTGTTACCACATGTGCTAACATGTCACATAACCACTGTGGATCTAAAAAATATAGATCTTTTAATGTTGCATCATCATAATGTAACAGTACACCTAATAAAAATTTAAAAATTGAATAGTAAGTAAATATTTGTATATATTTTTTTTACTTCATTACTGAAACAAACAAGATTCAACAAACCATTTTCATGTAAGAACAAAATTGCTTGATTAAGTTCAGCCATATCTCGAAATGATTTTTGGTACCTCGACAACATTTCCGCATTAACTGCAGTTCTAAATTGATCCAAGTTTAAAACGGGATCCATGCCAGCTTGTCGTCTTTCAGATCCAATATGGCTTACAATGTCTTCCAATGCTAAATATGTTGCTGGAACTCTTTGTTCCAATAAAAGTTCTTTGCTTCCTAAAACAAAGAAAAATATTAATAAACTGATATTAAAGTATGCTACACATTTAATATAAACAGATATAAAATGAATTTACCAGGAGGTCTAAGACTGAAAACTGTATCATAAATAATATTACACAAAAGTTTAATGTTATGCTTTGTTTTACAACTGATTTCAATTGTATCCAATACTCTAGGTAAACCATATTTTTCTGCATCCACTATATTAATAAATCGATCTCTAATCAGTTGTTGTAATTGTTCTGAATGATATTCAGGAGACATAGTACTTATAACATCATAGTGTGTACCAATAATTATAACTGGTGAATTTGGTGCACGAGCCTGTAAAAAAAAATTACATAAGTTTCAATTTTTAAATGATGATTTATTTAAAGTACTTGTATGTTGACAAGCCATTGTAAGATTTCTGCAATTCCTCGGTGACCATCTGTGATTTTCCAAACCACAATGTACAAGCTTCTTTTTGATAAGAAGTATTGATGTGTGGCATAGTATTCATTTTGTCCACCAAAATCCCAAGTTCTAAACATTACTGGGCCATATTGAGAATTGCCTCTGATTTTCTTTTCATATACCCAATCACCAATATCAACACCAACTGTTGAAATATTTGTCCCTTTATTGGTCTTTTGATTTATATTTTTATTTCCCATACGTTTTGCCCAATGCTAAAAAACCAAAACATTATTAGTCTAATATTAATATAAGATATATTTATGTCTTACGTCAACAGGTTTTTTTTTATAACTGCCAGTGCCTTCTTGCCGGAGTTGGTCCAATAATGATGTTTTACCGATTCCTTGTACACCAACAATCATTAACTTCATGCGAGCATAAGGTTTGGCATCTTCAAGAACCGACTTCAAATAACCAATTACATCCATTGTTTTATACTTATTTGAGTCAATCATGGATTTGAGTGGTTCCTGCAGGCTGCAGCCTCTAGTGTTTAAATTCCACAACCTTGACAACAAACCCATTTGTGGAGGTAGTTCTGTTACATCTGGGGATAAGTAAAATGAATGTGAAATATAAATATTTGATTTTAAAATTATAATTCTTACCTTTATTTCCACTTATGTTTAAAACAGACAAGTTAATGAGTTCATTTATATTAGTAGGAATTTCTTTTAATTGATTATTACTTAAATCCAACATGCTCAAGTTAGGAAAAATTAATTTTGATTTTGAATGTCCTAAAACTGGACCTCCTGTTTCCTATAGCAAAAATACATATAGTAATAGGTAGTTAATATGTCGGGGAAAAAAACTATTATAAATACCCAGTCATCCAACTCATCAGCTGAATCATTTGAAACAGCAGAAAATCCATCATCATCGGTTGACAATTGTATTCTATTCATACAGTTATCGGCTAACATTAATGTTCTCAAATTTTCAAGCCTTAAATGGCGTCTGTGTGAACATACACGATTTAAAATGTTCGCTCGTAATGACATTCTTCTACCTTTTAATATTTTAGAAATAAATAGTAATACATTTATTAATGTATCAACATTAAATTATTTTTAAACATACTAGTTCGTATTTTTGAAGGTACAGTTGATTTGGGGACTTGTCCAGTTTCCAGTCGATAACACAATAGATTTTCTTGATCAGGTGTAGCCTCTTCTAGATTAATTTGAGGTAAACTAGGCCAAACACATATTTTATTGTGGCTTAAGTCTAATTGTTTGAGTGAGCTGGGATATGATGTTATGTAACTCATTGTCCTTAAACTAAAAAAATATATACTGAAGTCATAAAATTAAATATTGAAAATATAATTGTAAATTTAAAGTTGGAACACTTATTACCAATTATACGATATGTTTAGCCGTGTTAGGTTTACTGCTAAACATGATAGTACAGGAGGTATCGAGCTAAATCTATTATGTGATAAGTTCAATGATGATAATTGTGAGCTGTTAGATTTAACTTCAGATGTATCATCAACTCTTACGATTTGTTCCATTATTTCAATAGTGCGATTCCAAACATTATGATGAACTAATGAGATACTCCTAAAATAATGATTTACAGTAAAATAAATTGAATTTAAAAATGTTTATCTAGCATACTCATCAATATCATTGACATCAATTTCTTTAACTTCATAAGCTTTGTCTAATATGGGGATTCGTCCAACAGATTTTTCTCGTAAACTTCTGGCTTCATCTTCTGATTGAGCATAGGGAAGTTCTTTTATCAAATTAAATGCCATATTCAGATCTTTTAGCTTAGGCGCTCGCCACATTTGAAAAGGTATAGAATGGAGTTTGTTGTTAGATAAGTCAAGGGTAGTTAAGGAAGGTAATCTGAATAGTTCTTCAGGAATTTTATCAAGACGATTATCCTGTTGGTTTACAATTTTTAATCAATTCATAAATAGATATATATATTTGTTTTTTATAACCTACTTGCAAGTAAAGTTCTTCTAGAACATTGGCCGTATAGATAGATTTGTATAGTTTGGACATTTTCTTGCTTGTAGGGGAGGTTACTTGATGAGAGTCTTTTGGATCGGGTAATTTTTCAATTTTGTTTTGAGCTAAATTTAAATACCTCAGACTTTGTAATTGAAAAATGATTGCGGGTACCTGGGTAAGCGAATTATTTGATATATCTAATCTAGTTATGGCAAACAAAACAATTTCTCTACTCCGGGGATTCATTTTCAGTCTTGGATTGATATGAAGAGCGCCGTCAATCTAAAAAATGAAAAATAGTTAATTTGTTTTCTTACATTTTTGTATCATGAAATATAAATTATAAAACAATATTCTTACCAGCCACTGTGATTTTATGGATTCAAGTTTACATCTTTGACTATGCCAATTTATCATAACTGGAGTACTAGGAAATATGTTACTGTATGTTAAACTTGATAGACCACCAAATTGTGAAGCAATATTATCAGTCATTGCCTTTTTATTAATCTTGTGTTCGGGATCAGCAAAAGCTTTAGTTCCGAGCAATGTTGTAATTAAATGTTGGTTTTTAGTTAACACTGCAGCAGCAAGAGCTTTACAATCATCATCTCTAGCACCATGTTTTAACAGTAATTCAACAATAGCTGCATCTCCTTTACTACATGCTAGAGTCAATGGAGAAGTACCAGCTTCTCGGACATCATCATCTTTTTGCTGTTCAAATGAAATCATTAAATAATAAAACTATTTCAATAAAGAAAAACTTACTTTGTAATCAGAAGTTGGTTGTAAAGTTAGTAGATTAGGATCGGCACCATTTTCAAGTAATGCGATGACCACATCTTTATATCCATTTCGTACAGCAGCATGAAGAGCTGTTTCTGGAGCTTCTTCATTGCAATATACATTTATTTCTACAGGTCTTAAGTTTTTCTCATTTAAATCAATTTCTTTTGTCATACTCCCTCGCAGACGAGAAACTATTGACTGTATACCTTCAGAAATACGACTACGTTTTGACATGTCATTAGTATTATCATCTTTTGCAGAAATTCCATCAGCGCAACTAATCTGAAACACGGATAATCAAATATATAATAAAATATACTTCATTAATATTTATACATGTCATAATATTATATTTAATTTATACCTTTATAGCTTTCACTTGGTATTTCAACAGTATGTCAACAATTTTTGAGTTTCCCAAAAGACAAGCCAAGTACAACACTGTTTGACCATTGACATCTTTAGTGTTTATGTCAAATGGGACGTCAAATTCCCAATTATCTTTTCTATAATTTTATTTTTTTTTTAATCATATATGTCATTCAACACGTTATAATTATTAGTATTAGAAATACCTTAATTTTATCAACACATTAGGTGGATAAGGATATTTTAGTAGAAGCTCTAAGACTTGAATATTTCCGTTTATACATGCCGCATGGATTGGCAACCATTTTTCAACAGTGGTTTGTCGAATGAGATCAGGGAATTTCTGAAATACCATTGAATTGATTAGCTTAAAACTAAATATCTAAATTTATAAATTGTACCTTGAGAAGGATTTCAATAATATCTTTTTTTCCTTTGAAAGCAACAACGTAAAGAGGAGAATACCGAGTGATTGGATGTATTCTACCATCAGCTTTATGGTCTAGTAACATTTTCACTAAGTCTTTTTTACCCACTTCACAAGCACTAATAATTATAAAATTAACGATTATAATAATAATAATAATAAAAATTGCAAGTATTTTAAATCAATACCAGTATAGCAATGTAGTGGTACCATTAGGTGCCATATTAACAATAAATTCTTCTTTAGATCCGAGTTCTGACAAAATTGTTTTGGTCGTACTAACATCACCTCTGCAGATAGCATCTCGCAAAGCCATATGAATTGTACTTTGTGACTCTTCCCAAGAATCTTTAAAAAAATATGAAATGCAAATAAGAAACTGTACACATATGGTAATGTAAAAACGTGAATTTGTTACATAATGAGAGATTAATTTTGAAACAGCTAGGCAAGAATAAATAAGATCTTCGGATGTTGAAGTGGTAATTAAGTAACTGTTCAAACATTGTTTTATATATATTTAAAATCTACATATTATTATGTCTGAATAAATAATAATTATATAAAAGCTTACCATATTGACGGGTTTCGTTAATAAAATAAGCACAAGCGTCTATACCAGTTTCTGTTCTTAAACACTTGTTTAGAAATGGACCACTCGGGATCAACCAACTAAACATTTTTGTATCATTGCAAATACGTAATATTCTAGTTTGACGACGAACGATATAATAATATAGGTATAAATATTATTGTAATAATGTTTATAACTATGTCAAAGGGAAATAATATTATAATAATAGAAATTTCCACCGCGGTGTACAAACGCGCCGTGACTGATACAGCGTGGACAGAGGGGACCTTGCAGTACAATGAATCAAAACGAAAATAAATTCCAATGATTATTATGCGTACTATTGTAGTAAAAACGAAATTACTTATATACAAGTATTATTTATTACACATTTCAACGGGAAAATAATCACCCATTCACTCACTACGAAATAGTTTGCGACGATTGTGTATATATAAAGACATTTTTCAAATCGTGATTGACACAATTTAGTCAAAAAGTAGTTAGGCACAGTGGCGGGTTTGGGGGGGGGGTCCAGTACTCCAGTACCGACACTATAAATATTTATGTTATATTATATACACGTCTAGTATAAATAGTATAATATATTAATGTAATATGTTATATTTCAAATATACGGAAATAATATATTGTTTAATATTTATTTTTAATTTTTCAACATTTATATTTTTATAGAAATAAAAATAATAGGTTAGTTACCTTTGAAATATATATAATTTTTAGAAGCCCCTCCCCTCAGAAAAATGTTGAAAATCGGAAATCCGCCACTGAGTAGGCAAGTAAGACTTAAGTGCTCAAGTGCTCTACGGCCCACGGGGTAAATTACGTAAAACTGAGTAGGTATTCATAATTTTATAAATTTAAAATGCGTTACAAATGTTAAGTATATTTAAACTTGACATGAAGAAATATTTTAATTTTTTGTTACGTACAAAGTTAGGTTTAAAATTTGATTTGATCGAATGAGAAAACTATATTTAATATTTCTTTCACAGGCAACAAACAACCATTGTAATGCAATTACCTGCTTGAGAAATAATTTCGATACGGTTATAGTTTTAA
>WHPZ01567196.1:539-16245 GCA_016617965.1 Macrosiphum rosae
CCCATTGGCAACGCAACACACAACCACGAGTGAACTTGGTTTCCGCCCGGGTTAAACCTTTTAGGTTTGTCAGAACTTTGTAAATCTCTTTGCTGGTGCTGTTAACCACGAAAATCCCGGGTTACTCCTCGCCCCCACACGCTAAAAATGTACGTAAATAAGTTTTCCGTTAAATCTCGGCAAGACAAATACGATACTATAGCCATGACTTGTTTAAGGCGCATTATCGCAGACTCAAGAGTGCAATTTAAACCCGTTTTGTTTATGTATACAATATATAGTACGAGTAGGTATATAAAGTACACCCAAAACAAACCATAAATATTTTTTGTTTTGCATTGGTCTATTATAATTTGTAATCGTATTACAATAAGTATTGTTTGCGACCGGGAGCAGAATATATAAAATTTTTTTGTATCTGTAGGTACGATGGAAGTTTTTTTCCTATTATTTTCAGAAATAAACATAAAAGCCAAAAAAATGTTCGATTATCTACCTATATTATAATAATACACATATAAATTATACCACATAATATTTTGAATCCATAATATAATATTATATCAGACATTTCGATTGCTTTTTCAAACCTCAGATTATGGTTGTAGTCTGCGTTCACTCTAAAAATATACTTTGTTTCTATAGTATAGGTATATTATTTCATTATTACACCATCTAACTGTAATGTTGTCAATGATTTTATTTCATTATTGTAATCAAATAGTCCATGGGACGCACACAATGAACTATTGAAGCCAGACAAATTGTTAGTGTCTGGACAGTTTCAAAATTCAAATCCTATCATTGGAGTTTTCATTACATTGTCATTTTTAGATTATTCTAGTATTCTACTTTAGATAAACAAAATACAATTTTAATAATAATATTGAACGTACCAATGGTACTAACCGAATTAAAATTCATCAGGAGTAACAGTTCGCTGAATTATTAGGTTGTATAATATAGATGAAAAATAAATACAGATTTTTCCAGTGGCTGCGGTGACTGTATATAGTGTTCATTGTTATAAATTATAAATTATAATACGTTTATTCTACTACAAAAAGTCATAGAAATGTGTATACTAACCAGTAACCGACAACCGTATGGAATTTTATCAACAATTTACATATAATATTTAATACTATAATATAGTATTATAATGCTATTACATAAATGCTAATATTTACTATTTTATAATAGTGTTAGGTTTGATAAATATTTCATTTTAAATGAATGTATATCAACTAAAACAATATGCACTGATTATATTGTACTCGTATACCTGCACATACTTATTTAATATACTAAATGCTCCACTCAAAAACATAACCCGGAAAAATGAAAAACCTTATATTAAATAATATAAAAACGATTACAGATTCAATTTCAGAGTACTGTAATTTTGAAATACACAATAAACATATAATAATATATATACATTTCAAATAATTACGGGGGTGTTGACCGGTGTAATGCTCCGGACTGTGAAGTTGTCTGACCATGTCCATTACTCTGTTTGTATTTTACCGGAATGAAATAACATAAAACCGAACGATGGTTAATCCAAACTGAAAAATGCTTTTAAATTTTTTTCATTTAACGTGGAACAACAAATAATATCAGTTGTATGAATCACATCTGTATACGTTATTCTTCCATATTATTATGATGTGAATTTGGAAGTCTAGTTATCACTGATATTAGTCACACCACGGGGATCAAAAATGTCGTGTACAGTGTGCTCCAAAGCTTTCAATCAGTAAGAAAACAGCTAATAACGCGGAATATTTCTTTTTTTTTTATTGGTGTTTGGTTTACTAATTTATTTTTTTAAAACACATGACTTTACTCCCCGCACGAACAGCAGAATATGCTACACGCGTTATATAAGCCATGTTATAGGGACTACAATTGTGTGTAGTGCGAAATGCTAAATGCTAAATGTTATTCGTCGTGTTCGTCGGATCATTTCATTATTGTCTACATCCAATATTTAAATACGTAATATATTATGTATTTGCTTTGATTCGTCAATCGTACGTCAATACTCGGTTGGGAGTAACTTTTGCCATCATAGCTAAGCCGTCGTCCACTCGCTCGTGGCTGGGTCAGTGTGTGGCAGAGTGTATCAAGTGTGTCAAGTGGTCGTTCACATTCATTTTAATCCCGCCACGGAAAAATGAATAAATTATAATAATTTAAAACAGACGGGCAAAACTATACCTTTGGCTGAAAAAAAGAGATAGGTAAGTCTGAGCGATAATGTGCTCCAAGTATTTCTAAGTTGATTGTTTTATTTTAAATAATTTTATTTTGAGTATTGAAAAAAGTTTACGGAAACAATATTTGTTGTATGGTACAAGGATGACGTATAATATGATCTATTACTTTTAAGGATAACGAAAAACCATCTGTAAACTAATATATTTTTTCCGCTTGAATAATTGGATATAGCAACAAAGAAAAGTTTGTCGAAAACTTATCTCCCATAAAAAGTCACGTGAAACGAGTCTAGTAACTTTGAACAGTGATGGATATTTCTCAGCTAACGTGACGACGGATCCCTTGGTATTTTTTGTATTTTTGATGTGCAACACATAATAGACAAAACGTAATACAGTAAAAAATGAATAAAAATAAAAATACTTGAACAACAGTCGCAAAAGTTCAAAGCTAATGGAAATCAACTTAAAAAAAATTGTACTTTATTTTAATAGTAGGCTTAAATGTTTATTCAGGTAATCTCTATAAGCACAGGGAATTTACAACAGTAGGTACAAATGTACAATTCGCATTTCTTTTATTTTTGTATAAATGCTTGTTTTTTATCAAACTCATCCTTATCTATGTAGGTATTGTCGGTTAATGTCAAGAAACAAATGAACTAACTATAATGGTTAAAGTTTTAAATTTCAAGTACTGAACAGTTTATAACAAAACCATTAATTTTATAATATTATGAAGAGGATTATTTTAATAATGTTACGAATGAACAAAATGTCTGGAAGTCATTATTTATAAGTGTGTCAAAGATATATCATTATGATGGTCGTAATAATTTTAAGGTACCTTTAGTATAATCAAAACCATGCATACCTATACCTTCATGTATAAACAAGTATTATATATTTTAATTCTTTTATTTTATAAGTCTCGGAATCTTTAAAAGGGACATAATAATTTAGTAGACATGTTACTTATAATCTTATATATCTAGATTATTTTTTGAAAATGTAATTGTCATTTAAATTCTTTATAACAATTCTTAATAGGGAAGTGATTATTTAAACAAAAATCATGTAGTGAATCATTAAGATACCATTTTTATTTAAGGTTAAGCTTTTATATTATTATTACTATTCACCAGTGTGGCTAATAATTAGCTGTACTAAAGATCTACGGGTAATGAGCTATAGTTTTTGTTGTGGTGAAATTATTTATATTTGTTGATTGAAATTTATTTTAACAATTTTATGATCACTCAAAGGATTTGGGGAGTACGAAAATTAAATTTCAAGACATTTAAACAAAGGTTAGAATACTTAGGTCAGCCAATAATAATTGTAAACTTTGTTAGAGAAAGAGCTATAATTATTACTTAGTCAGACGAAAATTGTGCTCACCTAGCAGATTTGAGTGTCGGACTATAAACTAAGTGTTATATTATAGCCCTTGATTTTCTACGGATAATAGTAATGGTTTGAAATACAATGTGCACGTAACTTACATAGTAGGTAGGTACTGAGGCAGAGAGGAATATGTCTTAATTGTACAGTCTCCAATGTTTATATTGTTTATAACCTACATGCTATTATATACCTATATGATATTTTATATGATATATTATAATGTGACAGCAACGATGTGGTCGATTCTATTACACAAACGTAACATGGTAGGTACTTACTCTAGTTCAGACTTTCCCAAATTCAGTGTACCTATAATATGTGATTCAATATAATATCAACACTTTCCAGTGGCATTTTATGAAATCAAATTAATTTAAGCTAACCTACACGAGTAAAATATACCAACCTACTCTTTAGTAAGTATAATATTTTACAACAATTATAATGCAAATTAAGTTAGAATACATTTAAAATAGATCGCTGTATTGGCTGGTGTTTAAAAATATATACATGTATAATGTAAGTAGGTATATGTTTCCATACCCTACAAAAAGGTTCAAAATTAAAATCTACATATGTAAGTGACCCTTATAAAATTATTCGCAGGTCGAAATATGGTATCACTTCAAAGGCTATAAGAACGTGGCTATTTAACCTTTAGCATCGTTAAAATTAACAACAACAAATATTCGACTGTGATTTGCTTGCATATTATATTGACTTTAAGGCTATTATAATGTAATAGCGTTAGGTCGAACATGTCGAATATAAAATCGTGTGCGTGGAAATGCACAAGGTTTCGATTTGGTGTCACTGCTCGATGGAGATTTTTCATCGTATAATGAAATGATAAGTCTGGAAACATTATTGTGTCAGTGCATAAACTGTTAAAGTTTTAAAAGGTTCATGCCTCGTCTTAATGAAACAATCAGATTCTGTTGATAAAATTAGGAACAAAGTTAAGACCATCGCTGTAATTTATGGTTCTAAATGCGAACCGCATTTAGAAAAAGCAGATAGTTTTGGTTCTAAAACGTTAAATAAAACGAAAACAGTTTATCATAAAATACAGATCATTGCTTCTTTATGTTAGTTAATTCAGACTTTTATTTTAACTACTATAAACAAAACTAAACAACTGTCATATTTTATTTTCATTATTTTTGTTCGATCCATTGAAATAATAGACATATCAATTATCGTATTGAATAGTTTTTGTTCTAAATAGATACAGTTTGGTATAATAAACACTTTGGATGGAATTGATTGAAAAAAACATTTCATTTCTCTTAAATATTTAAAGAAACAATTTATAAGTGTCAAACCATGGACATATTATCGATTTTCTTAATTTATTTTTTAAATACATATATAATATATAGGGAAATTAAGTGAGATTTACAAATTATATGAGATAATATAGCAGTTTTTTAGTTATACATACCTACTAATAATATGTATTTTATTATGTCGAATAAAACACACACGGGTGAAACTGAAACATCAACTTCTGTGTTAATAACTGACATAGTTTGTAAAAGGTAAGTAATACTTTAAGAAATGATTAAATTCAATAGGTAAAATATTAAAATAATTTCAATAATTTTATTGTTTCTTTGTGATGACAAATAGAGAATATTATAAATAACTTTATTGTTTTCAAAGTTTATGTCAGTTTCCTATTTAACGATTTAAAACGTAATTTTGTCATGTGATGATAAAATATTATGGCCATACAATACAAATGTTATTAAATCGAAGGAAGTATAATATGTGGTAATGAAGTGTATAATAATATTATGAATGTTTATCGAGTTTTAAAATTCTGCGTCGCGTACTTTGTTGTAATAAGAACTTTATCCGTTCAAATAAGTAAAAACAAACTTATTTCGAGACGTCCAAATTAAACAAAATTAGGGCAAAAAGAAAAACGTCAGGAAAGTAATTTTTTTGACACGTCCGTGACTACGGTTACATCTTGATTAGTAAAGTGCGACCACTGGCACAGATTCGTTGAACAGAGAAAAATATGAACAGGACGAATCGCAAATTATGTTGATAATTTGAACAGCTCGTTATGGTCTTGTGTCATCCGGTTACTATATATTGTGTGATCAAAAATAAAATGAATAAATCTAGATAATTTTAAGTCGTGTGCAAGCATTTATGGATATTACGGTGTTATATTAATATGATAAAATAAAAAGAAAAAAATGAAAACCAAAAGAATATTTACTCGCATTTTGGCAAGTACACGCATTTCTACAATCATGATGTCATTATTCGTTATATTTACCAAAAACGGAAGATGAATTTTATAGATTTCGATTATTTTTTTGTCGTGTCAACGATATTCTATTACGTTATGGTATTCTATCTGTCGTCAGCTAGGTACGTATTTATATGACTCATATATCGAACTGTCAATGTTTGCTGACGTTGATCAAACCACAACATCGACAAATACAGTTAAGACAACTTCAAAAATAACAATGACACAAAAAGGTCTGGACAGGGCCGGGATCTTAACAACCGGGATTGTATACTAAAATTCACCCATTTTTGTTAAGTTAACTGCAGATATGTAACTTATATATTTCATTATAATATTAGATACCCCTTAAAAAGGAAGATTATTTCGTTTACATTCCACAGATACATTTCATATTTTCCTACCTATACATAGGTATGTACCTACTTAATACTTACACAAAAAAAAATTCCAACAACAAAAAATTTTTCACTTGCAGAACGTGCACAAATATTCGTATGGTAATTTGTGTAATATTCATCGGTTAATATTTATAAATATTTAATTAATTTACATTTTGAATTTATAATAATTTCGAGTTTTGATAACTCGAATCTCGAAGAAATAAAAATAAATTCGATTTGTGTATTTTCCGACTTATATGTACCTCAAACATAACTTAAAAACACTCCGAGGGGTGAGAAAAAATTCAAGTTATCAAGACCCAACTGTATATTTTAAAGATATTTACTGGTTATTATAAAAATTATTGCTATAAAATAATATTAATATTTGAAGTGTAAAAAAAAAACCTATTTATTGTATAGTAAAATATAATAAAACAATGCACTTAATATTTTAATATTGAAGAGTATCTTATAAAATAAACAATTTGTTGCACAAAAAGTATTTAAATAAGCGTAGGTCGTCATAATTGTTGGGCAATTTTAGTGACTTCGAAAAATGTTTGAATTTTTGGCAGTTCTAACTAATAAAATTGGTATAGATTAATATCAGAAAATGTAGTACACGTTTTGTTATATAGTTATATAATATTGACCAGACATAAAGTTCCTTTTTATTTCGGTAGAAAATATTGTTTTGATCAAGTATTTTAAGTTAAAATCTATGTGAAACTCGTTTTCGCTTTTTTTTATTATGAAAATGATAAAACATACTATGTTTTTGTTTAGCGGATTTGTCGCTAATGTATACGCCGTAAGAGAAAATACTTAAATGTACACAATTTATGCCCAGGGACGAGTCTCCAGTTTCACCACCCTAGATCTGGTCATGGGTCCAGATGCAGTTAAAGGCATTCTAACCTAACCTAACCTAGCCTTGGAAGAAGTATACATTCTGTTCGTATAATTTTATAAAATTACGGTTCATTACTTTTTTCCTCTCCATGTCAATAAAGAATAATACAATATCGGTACAAAATTCCAACTTCCGACTGGGTTATTTTCGTTGTTCGATTTGCACGTAGGTAGTGATCTAATATTGACATTTGTGAATAGGTATAATTCGTAAATATCTTTAAATGTCTTTTGATTTAGCAACAAAACAAACTCGACAAATTGGAAACTTTGTATACCTCTGTACCTATTTCATTTGAAACCAATGGCCACCAAACTTTCAATTGCCCATGGCAAAGCAATGTAATATTATAAGATCAGTAAGAACACAGACGAATGGAAGTTTTACATGAAATGTAGCCTCGAGTCTGCTGAAGCGTTTGGGTATAAGCCTTGGAGCTTTTATTGTAAAAGAAGAAATTTACTCTTCGAATGAAATACACTTTATTATAACGGTCCACATAATATAACTTGTGAGAATGTGTATATTATTATTTGTTTTTTATCACTGAAAATAATAAGACATTTCCTCGAAAATGGATTATGTGTTATGTTCTAACCAACTTCTAAAATTAATATTATAGGTACCTACATATAAAAATGATGTGTTATGTATTGAACCATTTTTATGCCAAGGTTGCAGTGAATAAAATATACACATGATTCTTTTTAATAGTTTAAAATTTGTGTTATTTTCGTATATTCTCATTACACTAGACATATTACCAATATTATACTAAAATCCCAAACTTATAATATTACTACCTACTTCTGAATATAATTATTACTTATAGGTATGAGAAAACTTTTATGGTATAGAGCTCCTGAAAATCATTTTTGAATTAAATATGTATGTACTTGAAATATTTTTGTAAAATGCATAAACCTATATTATGTAAATATTAAATATATAATACTATGTACGAAAAAATACTTATTAATTTAGCATTTCTACCTACTGGCTACCTATACTCTAGATACAACAATTATTCAGTAAAACAGTGTAATTGCTGTATACAAATATAATGTTCCTATGCACCTATTAAATATGTAGGTAATTGTTTATGATAATTTAGTTTTTTCAATGTATAAACCAATAATTTTTTTGTTCGAATAGTTTTTTGGAATATTTTTGTGTTTAATAAATTATTATTGGCGTCGATAAATATCTATATCTAAGTTAAAATTGCTTTTACAATATACGAGTTATTATAGTGTTTAATTTGTAAACTTGTTAAAACATTTACCTGAGGAAAAGCAAGTGTCAACGCTATGACCCAAATTATTAAAATGTATTTAAATGCTCTCGGAAGACTGGATTCTGTGTGTGATATAAACGGATGACAAATTGCAACATATCTTTCAATGGTAAACGCTGTAATTGTCAATACAGTAGCATTCGTCGACGTCTCCGCTGCAAACCCTCTGATTATGCAAAACATCTCTCCAAACACATATGGATATCTAAAAATACCAGAAAATAATAATTATAATGCATTTCCACAATTTATCAAATTAGCTTATTGTAATAATTATGCAATAAAGATTGTAATATTATCATTGTGTTAGAAACGTATGTAATATGTAGAGCGCAGATTTTTATGCACTAAAAAGTATCAAAATATGCCATATAATATGCAGTAAAAATCATGAAAATACGCAAAAAATATGCAATAAAAATCATGAAAATATGCAAAAATATGCAGTAAAAATCATGAAATTAATTTTTTTTATTTATTTACAATTTACAAATTATACTTATTATAACAATTAATTACTTAAATACTAAAATATTAAATACTTATATAAATTTCTCTTTAAATTTTTTTTAATTTTATTTACTATTAAAATGAATGATCATATGCATTTCAAGTTTTTCTTCAGTGAAGCTATGACGTTTATCATATACATAGTAATCGATTATTTTCTAATCGTCGATGTAACAGAGTGGTATGTCGATAACGACGATAACCGACTGACAGAGCAAGAGCGATTAAGTTTACGTCGTACCCATAAAATGTATATTTAATTTTTCTACTTGACAAAATATTATTTTATACATTTTTTTAAATTTTTGCTTCAATATGCAATAAATATGCAATACATTTTGAATTTTGCCTAAATATGCAAAATTATGCAATAACATTGAAATATGCAAAAAAAAATTTCCCCTTTGCTTTAAATTATGATGATTCGTAGAGAACACTGACAAAAATCCAAAAATATTAAAAGGAAACAAATATGCAATTGCATAGAAATCCGCGTTCTAGTAATATGTATACCTATACATATTTTTTAATAATTTTAATAATAAATGATTTTATCCTTTCATATCATAATAGGTACATTATTTTTATTATAACAAGTAGAGACTATATAATAATTTACAATTCCTACAAATCAAATGCCTCAAGATAATCGTTAGTTGTGATAATGATTTTAATATAGGTACATATCTACCTTAGTATAATAAGTTAAGTAAAAATAACGAAGAGTTCTTTTAATGCTGAGCGTTTTAAAGCGTTATACATCAATAAAACGTATAGATCATTATTAATATTTCACTATAGTCTATAAGTAAATTTAAATATTTCATTTATTGCCAGAACACTTTTCAAAATGTATTTGTCTATATTTTCCAAATTTCTAAATAGAATATTTGAAAAAAAAAATTATAATAATTTACGAATTTTTTACAGCCGTTTTAGAGCTTGGAAAATTCAACTCATGAATAATCGATATTGGAAACTTCCACATTACCAATATTATATTAAATTGGTAATATTGTACATTAATTGCACACCACGGTTCTTCCAAGCGAACAAAATTAAATTTAAATCGACACACTCATGTTTGTATTATATGTACCTTTATATTACATCCGTCCACATAATTGATTCTATATAATATTATAAATTATAATAAAATAAATATTTATGTATAGGTACCTACATTATTAATTTACGTTTATGAAAAGAGCTCAATAGATAATATTATGTAACGATGCATGGAAGGACGTTTTACTTTACAAGGTTATACGCACTTATATACATATCAGTCATTGAATCATTTGAAATACCATACAATACGCAAGAACTATCCTAAATATATTAATGACCGTATAATAAAAATACGATCAACCTTCTTAAATGGTAGTAAAAATTCGAATAAATCTGGTATATTTTAATATTATATATCATAATCATAATTATAGCTTGTAGCGTATATGAATGGCAATAAATCTATTTCTCGATTATTTTCTAGTTTTCTCGAGTGTTGTTTAATATCGTTTGCATGAGACCGTCAGTATAACATTTTATAAATATTTATTATCCTGTGGTAGGTACCTAACGAGTATAAAATATAAATTTAAACTTGGTTTTTGGAAAACGTATAACATTTTTATCACTCATTTTTGAACCCCAATACACTCTAAAGTTTTTAAAATATTGCAACATTTCCAGGTTGGTTTGAAAAGATATTATTAAGTTTTTATTCTTATAATTTAAAATCAAATTAATTGATTTAAACCCTCTCATATTATAATAATGTTAGTGATATTTAATCTTTTGGATTGTATACGATACTGATTAATGTAATAAATAAATAATAGTAAAGGTTAACGTAGTTAGCTATATATTTTAATTAAAATTCAAGCGTCAAAAATGTGTATATTTATATAATATATATAGTTACAAAAAAACTAATTAATTCTTTTGTGAATCGAGCTCAAAATTATTAAAAAAAAATATTAATAATAACATAAATAAAAAAAAATGTTAAAACAATGGTAACATTCTCTAGGTAAAACTATAAGTTATATTAAATTTGATGGGTTGCCTTTGAAATATAATGTACATACCTACACAACCATTTTTTGACGTAGGTATCTACCCATATAAAAATATTTAACCAATAATAAATTACTTTATTTGGATACTACTCAATTTTTTAAATAATTAAACAAATAGAAATTTGTATTTAATTTAAGGTTTGTGTTTTAATTATTATTCAATTTAAAAATTTTCACGATAAAGGCGTGGTAAATAACCTTTTGTTTTCCTAAATGTTATTATAAAAAGAATCGTCTATGTGCCTTTACGCGTGGGTAATCTTTTTCTTATCATCTGTTGTTTGTAAGACATAATACCTCTTCATCCGATCTATATAGCTCTCAATTAGCATAAATTACTCCATTTTTTGTGTCCTAAATCCACTATACCTATTATAGTCTACAGAATGTCGAATGTTGGTTTTTTTTTATACACCTGAAACGGATGTAATCTTATCAGATGTCTTCTTTGTATATACATCATTGGAGAACACATACCAACACCCACACACATCCCACATTAATTATATATTTTTAAAATGTCAAAGTTGCTCAATGCCAGTATGTGATTCATTTAAGTTTATATCAGACGATTTGCAGTTATTCGAATTAACAATGCAATGTGTCCCCGAGGCACTGTTTTATAAGTTTTTCTCGGTCAAGAACGAGAATGTTTTATTATCATAATATTATTTTGTAACCATTATATCCTTATTCTTTATTCTTTATAATATACAATTATTATTTGTTATTCTCCGAGCATTCCCTACGGAAAACTTATCATCTCAGAATGTTTTATAATTTTAATTAAATCAAATGCACCTACTCATACTTTTTAAATACCTATTATTAATATATTCAATTCAAAATAAACGAAAATATTTTTCTAAAAATACGATAATTTTATACTTGTTTGAAAATTATATTAACGGAATTTTAAGCTTGTGCTATGCCTCATGCATCATTGTTGTAGGCTTAATTTTGATAAAAAAAATTATGGTTTCATTTGACACTATTTAATTATTTGTACATAGTCTTGTCACGCATATGAAGCGAAATATAAGTTAATTGTTTATACTAGTTTTTCATTATTTTTTTAATAGCAAATCAGCTTAAAGTTTAGGTGTCGTACAGCATGTATATATAATGTTCTCTAAATCGATCAACCAATTTAGGTTTGGCGGCAGAAACAGTTAACCAGTTATTTAAAATGAAGAGAAAAAGACAAAATATATTATAGGGACTGATCAGCATCTATACAGCATTATTTGTACGGTGATTTTCTCACTTTACTATCCCACCGGCCACCGAGGTTGACTGGAGACTGATAACTTGTCAGACGAAGTTCGTACATAATGTTGTAATCGATAATCGGTATTATAATAACTAATAACCAGGGCTAGGATTTATATCCATTTGCGTGTTTTTTTCCTTAAGTCCAAATTGATTGGCTGTTAGATTTTTCCACGATTTCGCTTATTCTCGTTTAAATAGAACCATTTTTGAACATAATGCATATTGTAATAATACATATTTATAGATTTTTGAGATTTTGATTTTTTTAATAATATTAATAATTTTATTAATAATTTTTAACGGTATTTATTTCACAAAATCGATAGTTTTTTGTTTATCCACATCGGTAATAGCCATCCAGTCATTAGGTATAACCGATATATTCACTGGAATTATTGTATGGTGTATTTCGATCGGAACAATAATATTATATGTCGTTGTCACGAATAACATAAATAATGACAGACAAATTCGGCCAGTAATGTGTCAAAAAATATCATTAGACGTCTTTGTAGTATTTGACGTTTTTATGTATTTTCGGGACAAAGTGTTCGGAACATTGTTGAACATTTTTAGAAATATTAATAAAACAACACAATAAGTTTGTTTAATTGTTAAAAAAAAAAGAAAAGAATAACAAGTATATGTATAAAATTAATGCGTGTGGGGCAAAATAAAAGGCAAGAAAGTCTACTGGGACATGCGCTCCGAAATTGAAAGTAACGAGTTTTGTTGTATAATAATATTGTGAAACAACAGGGCCTTTGTGTACAGACATATAAAAACTAATAATAATTTTAAACCAATGACCTAACCACGAAAGTATGTACAGTCTACATTGTTTTATCCTATACATGTGTCATTTATATACATTATTTTAATTTTTTAATTTTTTAATTTTTTAATTATTAATTTTACTATTTTAATTAATATGGAAAAAAAACCCATAATAACCGACAGTAAATAAATTATCACGTGCCGGGTGTTACCACTGGGTAATTCCCCAAAATCATGATATTCATTGTTGTTTGTTTTGTAATCTTTTATCTCATCTAATCAATGTGCATATTTGTTGTATAGATTGTAGATTGTCTTTTTACTCAATAAAAAAAATTAATATGGTATAATATTATTATAAAATACAATATTAATTTAAATAATAATTACGTAATAATATTAAAACAAGATAAACAATATAACATTTTGAATGAAAAAGCATTCCTATTGGTAGTTATTTTGGCTAATGTTTAAGACGTTTAAGTACTTACATGATTTGATATATAAATCAAAGATACCAAAATATGTATTATTATTATTGTCCATTTTAGATTCTGAGAAAAGCGTAGCAATATTAATTTAAGTGAAGTATACATTTATATATGTTTCATATTGTCTAGGAGAAGTATACATTTTAGTCATTAAAACATAAATATAATTATGCGACCGTTTTATCGTTGTTAATATTTATTGAACGTATGAGTCAAAACTGACGTGTTCAGCAATAAATCGAAAAATAATTTTAGCTCCACCTACAAATGTGAAATGGTGGACTCAAAATAATATTTTACTATAGCAAACACAATGAATAAATATTATCATTCTTGTAAATGGGCTGTGTAACGTTTTAAAAATATTACATGAAGTATACTGTATTACTAATTGAAAACTACTCGTAAATAAGAATCACTCACTATAATTTATACGTAGGTACTACGCACTGCAATGTTTTTAAAAAAAAAAATGTTTTTATCGATCTTAAAAATACATTGGGAACTTGGCCATTAGTATATTTACAATAAAGAAATTACACCAAGTTTAAATCAAATTGTACAATTTTTTTTTTAAATAAAAATATTTTTGGTTGGGTTTCATTGGTTTGCTCAGTAGCTCCGAGTTGGTAATAAGGTTCGAGTTATTGTTATTTTGAGAAACATGTAGTTATAATCACTAATTTATACGTAGGTACTACACTCTGCAGGTTTTATGTTTATGGGTAACAAAAATAACATGTACAATGTTGTACACATTATTGTAGGTTAAACAGTTTAGAAGATAAGTATTATTTCATATTTGTGAAAAAATCGCTTGGAGCAATAACTAGAATTAATGTAAATAATAATTTTATTTGTGCAGTATAATTATTAAATATGACAATGATATTTTGTGCAATTGCACATTTGTTTATAATGTTCACTCTACTATAATAATAATAATAATTGATAATAATAATATGATATATTTATCTCTACCTATCTACCTATATTACAAGGCCATGGTCGACAGGTAGTTGACAACGTTACCCGGTTCCAGCGGTCCCCGCGGGACCATGGCTGACATGTAGTCGACAAATGGTATATTGTGTATCTTTACTGGTCCAATCAGTTTTAGACGCACTGTTTTGATTTTTATATTATGCGGTTGTTCAACAGGCGTGTACACAACAAAAAAATTTTGGGTTATGTACTTAGGAATTAATGATTGTAAAGTGGACATTACACGATGATGTTTGGAAAACCCGTCTTCTAGTTGAAGAATAAAATGATCCAATAATGGCATAAAAATAGTACGTTTATAGTATTGTTCTAGTGAATCGGCTGGCGTGTTATCTCGACAAGTTTGCCGACCTGCTGTTCTGGGCAATATAAAAGACTTAATATCACCTTCAAGCATGGCTTTTTCGCAATCAGAAAAAATATTTTGAAAACTCTCGTCTGAGTTACTTCTCTTTTCAATTAAAATTGTGCGTACGTCATCAACTCGTTCATAACAATAATATAAATCGATATTCACTTTTTGTAATGCTATGCATAGGGGTAAGCTTAGAGAAAATATGTTTTCAATCACGTGTAAAGAAACTACAAAATTCGAAGTGCTAATGGCACTAGATAATTGAAATGCAGCTTTTGATGTTTCAATATTAGAATTACTCTCCAATTGTTTTAAAGCATGGTAAATGCTCAAATACAACTCTTTGAAACGAGTTATACTTTCGTGACGTTCAATCCAGCGAATTTCACACATTTGTATTAAAGTCAACTGGCGACTATTAGGAACATATTTTTTAATATTTTAAATTAAAATACATGATCTCTGTGAAGAAGCTTGAAAAAATGTAGTGACTGAGGAAACCGTTCCGATACAATTTCTTATAGACACAACTTTGCATGAACTACTTATCGCCAAGTTCAGTGAGTGAGCTGCGCAATGAATATACAGTGCATATGGCACCTAACCTGTGATATATTTTTGAACACCTTTGAACTCCCCGCTCATAGCCGCGGCCCCATCATATCCTTGTCCGACAAGATATTGTTTTTCTAAACCAAGTTTTTCAATT
>WHPZ01567208.1:0-55020 GCA_016617965.1 Macrosiphum rosae
CTTTCCAATCGAACAAGATACTGAAGTCAAAAATCGAAGCATTATTTCGACTACTTATCGTGTACACAGACACAAAAATAAATAAAAAAATTAAAAAATTAAAAAATTAAAAATTAAAAAAAAAACACACATCATTGTAAAATCAATACATTCATCGTTTCACTCAGAATCTAAAATACTCAATGAAAACGTACCCGTTTATGTATTGTTATTTGTTAACGAGACTTCATAATATAAAACCAGTAGATCAAAATTGTTTGTGTTTTTTTTTTGTAAGTATCAAATTATAATAACAATTGCCGACGGATGATTAAAATGAAAAAAAAAAATTTAGTTATTTTGAACACAGTGAACGATTTTAAAAATTTAGATCCTAGCTGATGTCAAGAGCTGTTTACGAACACGTCATAGAGATTCCTATGCGATTATAATATCATAACGTTTTTTTCAAAGGGACTTACTTACATAATTTTAGAAATACTCGAAAACAGAATAAAAAAAAAATACAATGAAATAAAAATCTGTCCATGCGTGTAACGCCATTCGTGTTGTAACTATACCGTCCAATAATACGCAATATATTAAACCGAACTTTTTTTTTTCAATATTTCACCATTACCACGGTGGATGTATATAATAATAATAATTTATCAGCCATTTTGAGTAGGTTTGTATTTTAGTGTCTATATACCAACTGCGTACAATATAGGTACACCAGTTCTATTTCATTTTATACCAATAAATTATGTAACCGAATAAACTGCAGAGGCAACACAACGAAACTCCAATTCGGATATCTGCTCCTCTCGTCCCCCGGTGAATAGTGGTAATTTGTTTTAAATGGTAAATATTGATTCAAAACTGTGGCAGTTGCCCATTATAGGCGATGTTTATTTTATTATATTTCCAGTATGACGATTCGGAGTTAACAAAAAACCAGCTTTATTTTGCATAAATAATCGTTCATGCGCTGATGACGTTTTTGAATCCAATTAAATGCACTAATATAATATACGATCGAACTTGACTCAATTATTAATAAGACACAGTCGTTTTTATAGTTTTAACTGTAGTAATAATTCAAAACAATATTTGAAACATATTCTTCGAGAGGATGCTTGAAAATTATTTTCGGTGATGGCAAAGTGCTCAAAATATCAATACAATTTATTTATTAACAATTATTTTGTATTAAAATACATAGAAATGTACCTTTGAGTAATTAATAAACTTGAGAGAAAATAGAAAAGGGTTACCTTCACAAAATATTTTAAGAAATAATGGGTTGCTTATAGTTAATACGAAAAGTTATTTGTTCATATAATAATACTATATGTGGGTTGTCTTGTGAAATTCTGATATAGTTTTGATAATAATCAAAATTAACTTTGCTGCCGATTAAAACCATTGTCATTTGAACTTATTTAAAATCAAATAACATGTAAGTAAGGTTCACACTGTACGGGTGTAAGAAAATGAAAGTAGTGACCTTGTGAGTTATCGATAAAACCAGAAAAGTATATTATGTGGATAAATCCCATAACCCATTAATCGGTCCCGCTGGACGACTTTTAACCGTAATATTCTTAAATGGAAAAACTATAAAAGATAACATTCACGTCATGTCGAAAACTACTAACCTACCACGAAAATAAAAAGGTGCCTTAAGTTGTTATTTAAAGTTTAACTGTTTCATGTTTGCTAAATGGACACTAAATATTTCAGTGGATATGATGTTATATTACCTATTATTTGTTTATCTCAGGCAAATTCAACAATATCCTATGTATATATTATGATAAACTGTAGTTATTTAATATCAAAAATTTGGGACTTTGTTCACTGCTTATTTCACATCAAATGTGTTGGTTTTAAAATGAATAATGTACCAACATATAATCAATATTATATTATCTCTAACTACCTATGTATAATATATAGTATAACCATTTTGTAGTCTCAAATCGCTCAATCAGGACCCCGACTCTATCTATGACACCATCAAATTCGTTGTCAATGCCAATTTACTACACAACAAACTTTGGTACCTATCTCTGATCATTATGTCGTTTATGTGATGTGTTATGTGTATTTGTTGACGATGTATCATATAATCCACATCTAAACAAATATCTATAAATCACTACCAATCGCCACTGCGGCCTATGATAATTTTTAATTTAAAAATAAATAATGTTTGTATCACATTGTATTATAAGTCTGAACTACTTTTTATTGCAAACAAGCAAGGGCTATTTAAATGTGTGCTAATATCATAATAGTACAGTAATATAGTAATAATAATTATGATTATAATTGTTATGTTTTAATTATTATAATTATTTTTATTATTCTCTCTTTTAAAATTATTTTATTCTTTGGCTCAATCATTATAATATTTGAGGAACTGCATTTTGAAAATTCAGGATTACAAAAACCACTTTGTCTTACAATATATCGATCCAGAACACGTTGAAGAGCTTAGACACACTCGAAAATGGTGGTGAGAGAGAGGGAGGTGGAGAGAGATGTAAAAAAAAATTATACATAGCATACAACCCTTTCAACCGCAGTTGAGGTCTCGTAGTAGCTGTTTCATCGCCATGGCCCCAGCTTTTGTTCTAAAGAATTTTTTCACTCTGTTTTTACCCCTTAACCCCTTTTTCTTGACGTGTAGAGAGTGTTTTTTTTTGCTCGTCAATATGTATGGGGATGCATGAAAAAAAAAATAAAAAAATAAAATTCGCTACGTTTTCATTTTTTCTTGTTTCTGTCCTAAACTCGTTAATCAGGTCTATTTATCAAGGGTCAGTAATTCTCGAACAACTCACATAAACTTACCGAAAACAAGGTACATATTTCGTGAAAAATATTGCCAGTTGTTTTACGAGTGTATAAAAAGCGTGATTCGTTTAGCGCAGGTAATTGTTGTTAAATCACTGTCAAAAGTATGTACCTACATATAAAAAAAAAAAAACATAAAAACAATAAAAGTGCGTATAAAATAATAATCAAAATCTTTTTATTATCCGCGGAATCATAAAATACACATAATAAACACAATATTATCTTAGTTTCCGTGTGCCAGCGATGCCAGCGATATAAATCAATTGGTTTTCAATACTTCATGTTTTTATGTTTCGGAAAACACTTTTCAAGGCGGAAAAATTGTGCCAAAACATTTGTAAGTAATAAATTGAATATCTGTAAAAAAAGAAAGATTTAGTACCTTTGTACATATTTTTATGATTTACTAAACTTTTCAAGACCTTCTTAGAAAGATAATAAACAGTCAATATTTATTTTTCTTCTACTGAACCAGAAAATGTTTTGCACAGTTGAAGTTAGCAATAATAATAATAATAATAATAATAATAATAATTATTATTATTATTATTATTATTATTATTATTACACCTAACTTAATAAAACATAACTGTAAATAATGCAATTAAATTCAACGGCACGTCTTTCCGATTTCCGTCTTTCTCGTCGGCAATAGTCGTTGCTTGCTTGTTTATCGATCCGTTGTACAATATAATATATATGTTTATTTGAGTGTGTGTGTATTGGGGTATTTGTCGCAAGTCATATCCGTGTGAGACATACCTGACCTGTCATCGTTACCTACACAAATGTTTGATAACTGCAATAATATGTGTATGCATTTTTACTAGATGGTAAGTTCTAGCTCAAATCGATAGTTGAGAAATATAAATAGCACGATTAAGTCTGACTTCTATTAACTCATAGAATCATTGGTAGTTGTTTAAAACCCCCTCATCAATTTTCCAGCTCGAATTTGTTCTGTAAGTTTTAATGTTTTCTGGATAGTTTTTAAAAATTAAATAAATAAAAACAATATCATCTAAATGCATAACTTTTTCTTTATATTTTGTGAAATTTAAAAATAATAATCATGATACCTATGGTATCTATGTTTTTTTTTTTTTAATAAATTGTCAGCTTAAGTTTTTGGTCAACAACGGCGAATATCTACGTAAGAAGATTTAGCTTCGATGTAAATTCCAAGCAACTGCTAAAACTTCTCTATACTGAAAATACTGAAATGGGAATATCTTTTATAGGCTTCTGGCCTGTGTACGTACTATATATTATTATATCTACCTGTCGATGGAATATTTTAGTGTCCAGGATTGCATGGTCGTAATGGGTTTTGGTTTGATTCAGTTCGTTTTACTGTAACGTTAATGCATATAATGTATAATATAGTCAAATGTACAAGGCGTAATTTTTTTTCTATTGGCTTATATTAGTAAAAATACCAAGTTGTTTCTATTCACACTCCACAATGATGATTAATGAAGTTCAAGGCTATATTATTATATAGCTGGTAAATAATATACGAATATAATAATAAATCGAGACCATAATATGAAAGTGTTCTCTTCAAATTGAAAATATTTCACAATATTATATTGTGTAGTATGCGATTAAATAACAGTATGGTATATACATATACAGGCAGATCAAATATTATTCGATATTCAATTATTTAGGTACCTATCCCTTATTTTATTTGAAAACTTAACATGTTTATTGTTCATAGAACACAAAGTTGAGGTATTGTGTTTCTTGTGAATATATTGCATTGTTATTATTGAACGATTATTATTTATTATTAATCAACTATTTTATTCACTTTTTGATATGGAAAACATAAACTTAAGTATATCCATTAAACGTAAACTGTATTACCAAGCATATCAATAATTTATTCTTGTTAAATTTCCCATAGAAACTGATATTCTGGTATCTGGTCAGTATGTTGAATATATTTGTGCTTAACGAAGCGGGGAATTTTCACGCACCACCTCGTAAAATAATTGTCCTTGAACAAAAAAAATGTGTATTTTATCATAGTATCAAAGTATACATTTTATATGTTACATACTCGGTTATAATTATTAATAATTATTATTTACTAATAATCGAGCGAGTATGAATCCGAGATAGAGATGGAGATAACAACTAAATGGGTTTCCCAAGCGGAATAAGTGCATTACTATATGTGGCAGGGTCAGTTTGAATCTTCGTGACGTTTCGTCGAGGTTGGAACTTCGAACTGTATTGCTGAAGTTTACATCACCGATCCCGTTGGCCTTAGGCGAATCGTGTCAATGTATAATCCCCTAGGATAAGTAGTCGGAAGTTGACGGTTCTCTTAAATGTGATGGCGACAGCTTCTAATCCTCGGTTTCGGTTCGTGGCGGTTGTACCAGCATTGACGGTGCAAGCAGGATCTGAGTAGTTACTGTGATGGCCGTGAAGAGGGCTACCTATTTTTATAAAATATATCGCCACGCGTTAACGGTTTACAAGTCGATGTTTCATTCAGAGCATCGGCTGGTCACAGTCGTTATGTGATATACTGGAGCTTCCGGTTTTTCTACTCCAAAATTATGTTGATTATTAGTTGAAGGTTGTGGATGCAATGAATATTCATTCGGATTTCAAAATCCCACCTCTAGATAAATAACACCCATTCGAAGCCTATGCAGCACCCGGCTCTTTGTGGCAACCATATCAATAATTAAACTGCACTCGTCATTACTTTGTTGTAGGTATCATCCAGGAGGTTTTCGCTTGTCATTAATGGGAAAAACCTGCTGTAGTATTCCGTCATCGTCAATAAGCACCGTTTCGTGTTACTGTACCTTGTAAATTCTTGTTTAGCTTTCCATTTTTCTCTTAATATTTAATACAATTGCCGGTGATGTAGACATTATACAGTACAACAATAAAAATGTAAAGATATATACAGACTTGATGAATTATTATAAGGTAATCGCTCACGGTGTTTAAATTATAATATTTCGATATTGTATAATAAGTGTCAATTCGATTTGTTGTCTTAAAAACATTGCCAATATTATGATGCATTGATAAATATATATATATCGAAAATTAAAGATAAAAACACAAGCACTACAAACTACTTACTTTATGTAATCTAATAGTATTATTTTTTAATTATTAATTATCGATCTGACTGTATAGACTATTTGTGTTATCTTAAGGTAGTTTTCGGTGTCAAATAACTATCTATGAGCTGCATTGGTGCAATAACGAGTATTCATTGTTGGTGACTTATCAGTATGTAACTTTGTAAGCCTTGAGAATTTCGTAGCTTCTTAAAAGGTCACATGATATATGGGCTAAAATTGTGGGCATAATAGAGTAATGTTTTAGAGTGTAAATAATGAATACGGAACATTTGAATGATAAAATGCATGCAATCATATACGTCAGAATTTCAGAAACTATATACCTATATACGTATAATACGTATTACGTATAATACAAAGTGTAGATATACATACTTTAGCGACAGAGTATGTCTGAAGTAAATGGTAAGACATTTTGGTTATATCGAGGTGGAAATATCGCTGGATTTTCTGTGTACCTATGCAACTAATAGGCAATTATATAAAAACGAACTAAATTGGTTATAAAACAGATTTTAGAAGTTATTCAAAAATATCTGTCAAAAACGGAATGTCAGGGGACAAAAAAGAATCCGTTTCATATTCTGATTTCCGTCTTTTTTTTTATAATCAAACATATATATATGTTATCCATTCAGCAAGGCGGTATAAGATATTTCCGTAATAGACAGGTTTCCGTTTATGTTCAGTGTCCGATTTGTGACTTTATTTTGTGACTGCAAATATAATTGGATGTCATGTTACAGTTTTTCAAGATAATCATGACTATTGTACGGTTTACTTCTAAATCGATAATTACTAAGATTCCAAATCAATAATATTTAATATCTACTTCATAAAAAAGTAACGATTAATGTTAATTTTGTTAACTTACAAATTAATAGATTTTATTTGTTTCAGATAGATTTTTGAGTTCTGTATTTGAGTTTTAGTATTTTTTTTTTTTATCCAATGAGACGAGTTCGTATAATTTTCCAACAGCCAGTGAGGAAAAGATTAATTTACCGTCAATGAACCACCGAGTAAACGTGAACCCGACTTGATAGCCGAATAAATTGTTCAATATACAAACTTTAAATGTATTTTCCGGGATAAGTCATCAGCAAGTTTTGCCTTGTTCGAGGTGATAAATCACAACAAAGGAACTCAATTTGACTTACCCAAATTCAAGTCGATTAGAGTGCCTTAAAGTTTTAAGAAAACAAATCTTCGAATTACACGAAGTAGATACATATGACACCGAAGTTGCCATTTGAATTTAAAAATACATGTCATAAGCTATTATCAGATCGCGTTTTGAACGTATTGGATAAACCCGGGAGACGGCAATGTCCTAGTCAGGTGTATTGATAAATCGTACGTACAGATGACGTAGGTAGTAGAATCGTGGCAGTGACAAAATACATTAACAATCGTCCCCCGTTAGGACGTGTCAAATGCCTTTCCTGAAATAAAAGACTTTATTAATGTCAGGTACTGAAATGGTAGAATAAATAATTAGCACAAGTACCTTATACCGACGTGTTATTTTAAAGAATCAATCTTAAAATACGACTTAGTTTACCGCAAGGCTGGGCAAGTTAATGGTTTTTTTTTAACTCAGTTAAGTTAATACGCACCAATAATAAAAAGTTAAAAGTTACATTTTGATTTAATTATAGGTAAACTCAGATAAGTTAAAGGTTAGTTTTTGCTGACTTTTTATTAGGTTATTAATTTTTTTTTCAACGCTAGCGTACTTAATTTTTTTCCAACCCAAAATTAAATTATAGACTACAGTGTTTATAATTTATACAGTATTTCCATATAAGTGAGATTGGAAAAATATACAATTTTTAACTTTAAACAATTTACAGTAAATAGTTTTTTACATAAAAACAAAATAGACTGAAATAGTTAAGTTAAACAAAATAAACTAACTTAACTTACTTTTTAAGATGAAAAAGAAATTTGTTAATTTCACTTTAATTAATAAAATAATTTTAGTAAGTTATAGTTAAGTTGACGAAAATTCAAATGTAACCAGTTCAACATCTAAAATTAAATTCCTTTTTTAACTTAACTTAAACTCGTTAATGCCCAGGCTTCAGTTTAAATTCCAAACAATTACCTTGGTTTCGCACATTATTAGACAATATTATATTAATAGATCTCTGTACTGAATATTTCTAAGCACTAAAAACCAATTAAAATTGACTATTGTTGCAAATAAACTAAGTGTTTATGAACCTTGCGCTATTTCTGATTTAAATCGAAAAATAAATCGCCAAACGCTAAAAATATCGTAGGTATTTCATAACACTATAAAATATTATAATATTGTAATTTATGATATATTATTACTAGGTATTCAAAAACACGTTAAAACTTGGAACCACATTGGTTTATTTTTTATTATTAAATTACGATGTTATTTACGTTTTATCATATGACGTACAGCGTAGTTTGGACACTCATAATATTATTCAAAATATACGTATCGGTTCATATAGATACCCGAGAAGGGGCAATACGTCATACTCAATAATGATATTTTTGGTAGGTGAAGCATACATTGTGAAAATGATTTTCAAAAGAATGGTTTCTGGTCACCGATTCGATAACAAAAGTATGAATTCAAATTGGATAAGTAGGTACATACTGCTTGAAATATTGAACCGATATAAGCCATGTCGTATTTTAAGTTATACTCGACTCTTTAAAATTTAAAAATAGTTTTTTCGTATAATGCACTTCGTGTGTATACAACCGACAAATATTTCCACGAAAAATGTCAAATTCTTAACATTTCAGTACTTTGTGAAGACGTAAGTATAATCGTTGAATGGCAGGGTTATTTTTTAACTCGTAAACATAATATATTATTTTTATAACATATTAAATTAAAATTGATGGAACTGTAAGATTCCATACACGTGCGCACGTCGAATAACATAATATTATGTACATTGCATATTTCGTAATATACTCGACTTGGAGTATATGGTTTGATTTCTATGGCAAATCATTATCATCATTCTGAATTTAACGATTATAAATTAAAAATATTTTTATTCTTTTTATAGTTGGTATCTGTGAAAAGTTATTGTATTGAAGTGAAATATGTCTGAACAACCGGTACCTACCTATAATATAATTTACGATAAAGTCCTTAAACTTAAACGGGGTTTGAAGTGCTTAGTTTCATAAATCTTCTCCTTTTTTTTTTTTTTTTTTTATAAAATATAATACTGCTTATTCGTTATTATTATCGTAGTTGTATACGGTGATCGGTGGATCAATAATAATATAACGTTTAAAAAACGATACAAACCATATTATTATGTTTATCGAAAACGAACAGGTGTTCGTTGTCTACTTGTCCGTCGCACATGAATATTCATTCAAGAAACAACGACTACCCGGCAACTAAAAACGTATATTTTATTACAACAATAAATTATCCTAACAACATTATAACGAAATATTTCGATCACACTCGTTTAGCAATCGGAAGTAACTTCACGTATAACAATCAAGGCTGTCGGTATAGCACGACGAATTCATTCACGAATTTATACACAAGCTGTACGTCACAGCCGCGTACGACGCATGCATAATATATAACAATTTAATAATAATACATTTCTAATATATATAGGTATAATATTGTCTTTTCAGTGTTAAGTAGTCATCGCGTTGAAAACGGCTTACCAATAATTATTAATAATGTTTTTGTTGTTGTTATTGGCTATTTATAGTGCAATACATGATATTATTATGATAGAGATACCTATACCTACACGCAACTGAATATTTTTTTTTCATTTATAAATGAAGATGTGAAGTTGTTCTTTTTTTTTAAAATTTTCATTGTGTTACCTGAAATACAATTTCTCAATTTTCGATCTGATCGAATTGTTCGATCCATTAAAATTCGGGTACTAAAGTTTTTCAAAATTAAGTTTTTCCAACGAGTGTAGAAAGGACAGTCAGAATCTGGAATATACCTACAACAAATTCACTTATTACAAATCCGAAATATTATTTTTATCTTTTATATTTTCAGAAGTCTTAAAATTGCGTTACGTTTAATAAGTTAATAATTTATACTACTATATTATTGCTTTGTGTTTGAACTATTTCTGACATAATGTCAATAGTTTCCCAATTAAATCCAAATGTTGTCGCTTTCAATTTATACAATTTTGTAATACAATTCCTTAAATCAAATTATTTTCATAGCATGAACTTATATTTTACTGAATTAACACATAATATATTTTTTATGTGTATAATTATAAAACGATAGTGAGGGTTTTGAGTTATTCCAAAGTTTTTCAACTATATTTCTATCTTAATTAAAAACACACTAATTCTGACGAAGTTTTATTCTATTCTAAAAACCTAATGACATTCATAGTTTGTACAACTTTATAAGTACCAATAATTGAAACTATAAGAGTAACTATAACTTTAAATAATACGAGTTGAAGCTAGTAATATTTGTATGGTTCTAATTATCATTGGTTCCAACTATGTCACAAGTACTTTGACTGTACTTTAATTTTAGGAAGGCCAGTATGTGTATAGATTATGAATGTTTCTAGCTTACATTAACTATTTTTAATATTTTATTCTTAATTATATTATATAATACGTTTATTGTAACCCAGTTATGCTGTAATACGGAAATAATTAATTTTCACTGAACATTCATTTTTTTGACTGTATTATTATAATATCGAATGAGATTTCATAATATTATTTTCATTGGTTGATCAAACTAATGAAAGTGTTATTATTTTACATTGTTACTATAACCACAGTATAAATATTATAAACAGTTGATATAAAAATATCTTTGAATACATGTGTTATGTATATAAAAAAAAAGAATTTATTACGTATATTTTTTTTTAACTATGTGAAGTTTACGTGTGATCAAAACATTAGTCGATTGAACAAATTTAAATAGAAACTTTATTGTTTTAACCTTAATATCTGCTTTGTATGTTTTATCGTATAGTAAGGTTGTGTTTTGGATTTTAAATCGTCCTACTTTGTTACACCAATATTTAATATCATAATATTTTTTATAAAGGCAATATTAACTTTCCAAATTATATGTCTGTATACACATTTTTAAAATACTTATAAAACCATTTAAACTCTCTTTCTTTATTTCTAAATAATAATAACTATAGTTGATCGTATAATGGCTAAAAGTAAATTACATCTCATAATTTATCATAATACAATATGTATAATATATTGTAACCAAAAATACAATTGTTGTCTATAATGTTTTCTTTTCTCAAGGAATTATTTTGCTGAGACAGAAAAAAGTTACATGTAACACCTCTTTAAATCAGAATTTAAACGTATGTTAAAATTCCCCATTTATATTGCTTGCATCTAGTAAGTTGCCAGTTATTTTTATCATCTCTATTATTGATCTGTATTATAATAAATAAGCTACTAATCATATTTCTGCAGCTAAAACTTGAGTACCGATTAGAATACGATAATCTGTTTTGGTATTATAGAAATTTCAGTTGACTTCATCAGTATGCTTTTATTTTTATTTTTTCTGAATATTGACGGTTTACCGGAAGTGTAGGACTTAAATCGCCAGACCGAATCGCCGAGACTCTACAGTCTATATAATATAATTCTGGTCATATATTTATTTTCTTCTATATTAAAATAAAACGTATAAAACACACATGTGCTTGTTTTATTAAATATATAATATATTAGGAGGTATACGCATGGACAACTTCTGTGGTGAAATAATAAAAATTATATTACTTCATAACCATAACAAATATTAAACCTTTGTGACATTTACATTTTACATAATATTATTATATTATTCGCTATTTTATCGTGATAAAAAAAAAAAAAAAAATTGTAAGTATAAAATATAAAGCTTGTCTTATATTTTAGGAATTAAATATTTTACGACTGTTCTTTACTATTAACAAACATGAGAAGCAGCAAGTACTTTTTTAAATTTATGATATCTACATCAAAACCTTATTTTTTTTATTTGTATTTTAACATGACTTTTGTCCAATTATATTGTTTGAATAGAACACTAAGACGGTCGTGAAATTGTATAATAAAATTTCCTTATTAATGTATCCTACTGGTATATTCGTTCACGCAAGGAGGAAATAAAATGTTTCTTTTTAAAACCACGTATACTTAATCTAATCACACAAACAAATGGTTTGTTTCATCTTTAATGATTGTATTTGTCAAATTGTTCAAATACTAGACCAGTTGTTCATAAAGTCATACATTAAAAAAATATTTCAAACCTAAAAATATGGCAATGGCCATTTTATGAATATAGTGCTTTGATTTTGGAAGGTTGTCAAACTTTATTTCAAATAGGGTACCCCGCCAGTACAACAAGTTTTGATCAATTGAGTTATTTAGGAATATATTGTATTATTTTATTTTCATGTTGATAATCTAGTAAAAGCGGTAACTGTTTTATAGTGGGTGGAGGGTGGTTAAAAAATGAGCTGCAATGGAGCTAGTGACCATTGCACCGTTTAAATCCTTACACGCCTTTTATCTATTTTGTAAAGACTAATATTTATTTCTTACAATATTTAAAATAATTGTTTTAAATAGTTTTTGATTTTGATTTTTGCAGCTATGTTGGGAAATAAGTTATATAACCACATAAATAAAAACAACGGAAAAAATACTTTGAATACCTAATCCTTTATGTACTAAATTAAAAATTATATTATTAGAATAATAAACTATACTTGTATTCAAGACAGTATCTAATATAAATTATATTATATTCATTACGCGATGTACACGAACTTAATAACACATTCTTTCGCATACACACATATTATACATAATATATTACAAGGAATTTTATTATATTTGCTTTTTAAATTGAGTTGGATATAAAAACAATAACAACGTGTTTATAACATTATATTTTATTAAAATGTAATACTTAGCATGTTTTAAATCGGTTAATAATAATATACCTACATAAAAAATATTCATTTCATAATTATCATAATATTATTTCTGTCATAGCTGGTATATGCATTTGAAGTAAAATTTTTTTACCGAAATACCATATTCTGGAATCTTTTCAGACGGGTTTTTATAATAATATAATAATATTATTATCAAGTTACTTCAGGAACATAATAATAATAATAATAATATTATATAATATCACACGGCGTCTTGAATAGGCAATCTAGGTACACTTGTACTGCTCGTGACCATTTTTTTCAGAATCCGATATTATGTCTTGATATTAATTATTATTATATTTTGTTTGTTATAAATTATAATAATATTATTATCGTCTCAAACATCTATAAATAAACCGCAAATAATATAACCCTGCAGTTATCGTTTTCGGCGACGCGTGCATAATAATATATTATATATTATGTCTACGTGATATCCAATATATATTATATGTGTGTGGGTGTGTGTGTGTGTGTGTGTGTATTCTTCTAGTGTAGACAAGGGGTGGGGAGTGGTGGTGTGACTTGTGGCCTGGCTCGGATGATGGATAGTGGAGGGGTGCACGCATACGATACCCGTTGACGATGCAATAGTAATGTGAATTCCGGCATGCCACAAAGAAATACCATTCGGTGGCCGCGATATTAAATACGGTCCGGACAAAACGGAATATTATCAGCGAAAGTGAGAAGGCTTGGCGCACAAATCGTGACGCCCCAAATAGGCGGTAATCAGAGAGTATTTTATATGATATACATAATATATAAGGAGTGAACACGTCAATTGGAAATAAATACTTGTCCAGAAAGGCTAAGGTATATATTAGGTATTAAATATTATATATAAATGTATTAAATTATATTAAAGTAGTCTCGTGTAGGCGAGTCTGGAGTTGGTGACGGAAAGAGAGAAAAAAATTGTAATTTAGAGAGAGAGGGAGGAGGAGATAAGTAACGATATTCTATTGAATACGAGGTGAAAAGAATTTCGGTAAAATGACATAGGCAGATTCACTGTTGGGGAGTTTTTCTACTATTTTTCTCCCGTAGTCTGAGTCCAATCCACTCTGTGCAGACGTAGTCCCACTGTCCAAAAGGCATCCGACGAATTATTGCCACTATGATCGTCTATAATAATAATAATATAAAAAATGATGTTTATATCATATATTCAATTTAATTATAAATTATATTAAATGATAGTTAGTTTTTGCACTTGTACATTTACCTGCATTCGAAATTACGCTCCAATGTCTGGTTTTGAACGTAATACTTTTAAATAATTTCTCAATTGGGTAACCAAAATAATATTACCAACTATGATATTAAAATATTCGAAAATGTTAACTGTACTAAAAAAAAAAAAAAAACAATTTCCTTATAACCATGTATTGCATCGTTTACCTAAACTAAGATATCCAAATTTTGAAAATGTATTAAATGTCCAGCAATTAATATTAATTTCCATTTGCAATAAATTTAAATAGATATGTTTGTTTTAAAATTTGGCCAGTTAAAAATAAATGGGTACATAAATATTGAAATATATCAGTATTCAATATACCATGTTATATTTATGTTAGTAAATATTATGTTTAAAAATACGACACGCGAACACACACACTGTACAATAGTTACCATAATATTAACTCAGATCCGCTCGCCCTACACACCATACTATATGAGATTCTGGCATAGAACGGCAGTGAGTTTCATAGCTGTTAAAATGTTCAATTATTATAGTACTATTAATCGGTACAATACGCGGGTGCCAAACTGATAATAACTGCATTATATTGGTCTGATATTGTATTCAGAGCAGCGACGCCCCCCCTCATTATCGGCGCAAAACGTCCCGAAACGGACTACGATATTATGTAAAAAATATGCGAATGACACGTCGTCCGCTATAAAATATATAATCATAATAATAATGATAATAATAATGGCACACTATAATACGCGCGTAATAAACCGTTATAATACGTTGTGGACAAAACATAGTCGTTATCGTGTATAGTTATTAGAGTATACGAAAGGTTGGATAAACTACACAATGACAAAGAATAGGAAGTTTTTTTTTATTATTGGTAGGCGTCAATAATATTATTAATATAATATAAATATATAATGAAAAATAATCATATTACAACGGTGGGATCTAAATGTCATGTCAAAATAAAATTATCAACGTCACGTATCATCGTGAATCATTATTATAGGTATTACCCTATTATACTTACTAAAATATAATATTTTAACGTTTTGTGTTGACGATTCCTCGTTGGTTGTTAACAATAATAAAATTAACTTTAACCCAAAGTTAAAATTTTGGGCGTAATTTTTGACCATAAAGCTTCATGGATTCCTCACATCATAAATTTAAAGAACGTTACATCTTCAAGACTGAACATTAATAAAACTCTCACTCACACCTCTTGGGGAGCCCAATCTCAAACTCTCCTCAAAATACCCAAAGCGTGTGTACTATCAAAACTTAATTACGATGCCACAATCTTTTCAACGTCCAAACCTACCCATTTAAAAATATTGGAGCCAATTCACAATTCGGGAATCCGACTTTTCATTGGTGCGTTCCGTTCCAGCCCCATCAAAAGTACCTATATTAAATACTGCAGGAATCCCTTCTCTTGTAGTACGATGTGAAGAACATACCTCCAAACTAGCAGCGAGAATATCAAGATCCCCTCAAGACCATATTTACCATCCTATATATATGTTCAAAGATGCATACACAAAGTACGATCTTAAAAACATAATACCAATTGAAACTTCTTTTTGCCCACCATGGAATTTCAGTATGAATATTAATCTCGATCTTTATCGTTTCCCTAAAAACTCAACCTGTCCCCACATTTACAGAAACGCATTCAAAGAAAACTGTTCAATTTCTCACCCCCAAACTCACATATATACGGACGCCTCACTCATCGAAGGGCGTGTTGGGATGGCCATCATATGCGAAGAAACCACAATTCAATGAAAACTCTCAAACAATTGTTCAACATATTCGGCAAAAGCTTTGGCAATTCTTAAAGCTATTGAGTACATAATCTCCAATGTAGATGATGATAATATCACAATATTTAGCTACTCCTTCTCTACCCTTACCAGCCTTCAAAATCAGTACACCACTTTTGATATTGTCAGGGAAATTCAGATCACCCAATACATAGCTCAACAATATGGAAAAAGTATTACATACTCTTGAATTCCTGGTCACTGCAGCATACCTGGCAACGAACAAGCAGATACAGCCGCAAAACTCGCCTACTCATCCCCAGATGCAATCATCTTACCCATGTTCTCCTTTAATGACATAAAGAGAGTCATTGAAGATAACACATCACGTATGTGTCAAATGGAATGGAATTAAACGTCCACCAAACTTAACGAAATTAAGAATTCCATTCAACCGTTCTCCGTCCCCGCAAACACCACAAGGAAACAAGAGACCGCCATCAACCGTCTTAGATAGGACACACCCACCTAACTCACTCCTATTTAATGAAAAAAGAAGCCCCTCCGATATGTACTTGGGGTACGTGGGGTCCTCCTATCAGTTAAACACATTTTAACCGAATGCATAACATATGACATGGAAAGAAGACATTTCCAAATCTCCGACTACCTCGCTGAAGCACTCAATCCTGAACCTACCAACGTCTTCAAACTCATTAAATTCCTAACAGAAACGCACCTCATTATCAAATTGTAAATTGTATCTAATAATTAACATCTAATTCCTGTTTAATTAATTAATATTTTTTGTTGTTTTATTTTATTTTCTCTCGTATGATCTTATTACTTTTAATATTAATACCTACATGTTCTTTTAATTGTTAGTATTATTTAATGCAAGAATATTGTAAAATATAGTATGACACTAAACAAGTACGGAATTATTTGTAGTATTTTAAATTGTATATTTTTTTAGATTTTTTTATAACTATTTTAAGTTATTCGAAGATTCGATTAACAGTTTAAAAAATCCAGCTGCTGTCGTTTATCAAAATGCACAATTACTAGAGTTTTACAGTTCCAGACAACCCAAAAATATGCCAAAATAAATGCCATCAATGATTAAAAATGCGTCAACCTGTCACCTAAAATAACTTTAAAAATGAACTGATAGTTGCATTTTTTTTTGTTAAATACGATGGAATATATTTTATAGACAATGTTTAAATGAATGATTACATAAAATATTTTGTTGATTACAAAATTTCTTTAACGCAGAGTGAAAAAATTATATTGGCTTAGAGAGTTTACCTATACACTTGAAAAAGTTGATGAAAAAAAAATGTTTTTGAGGTACTTCTTGCAGTTTGGAGCAATATAAAATAATTTATTGTTAAAATCAAGACACTTTTATACTTAATATTCTAGTTGAAAGTTTAAAGCCTTAGTCCTTTTGAAGTACCTAAGATAGGTAGGTACTTATGTGTAACAATAATTGATGACCTATTATTATAAAAGATTTTTTGAATATTATGTTTCGATTTAATATTAAAAATTAAAATATTGTGATGACGTATTATTTAACTATGAAAAATCAATTCGGTATATTGAACAAAAAATAAGTGAATATGATTAAAATATCGAAAAAAACAAAAGAATAGTCAAATCATATCCAATATACACCAAAGACTTACTAAGTGGAATATAATATCGTAATACAATATTATATCGCGATGATGCATACCACCGATCAGTAAATTAATCCGGACCTTTGAGAGTGCAGAACTAATATAAACGTATTGTTTGAGTACCGACCATTTGAGGAGACAGATATGATTGGACTAACGGCCACAATATCCAAAGCGCATAATTATTACAGAGGTCATAAAATAATAATATCATGGTATATTTTTAAACCAGCTATTTTGTATTGTAATTATATAATTTTTACTTACGGGATTATAGTTGACTAGTATATTGAAAACTCGATTCGACCACAATGGTTTCGAGAAAATGTAAAATTACATCAGAATATCAGATCATTCCTTTCTAGAATGAACTACAACAAGCAAATATTATTCTAAACGGTAATGGCTTAAATGCAATGGTAGTAAAACGCACAGATTTCTGTAATGTTGTATGGCTTCCGAGCTGTACTTACAGCAGCTACTGCTGTTTCTCGAACCGGAAGACAAATATTCAGTAATCATATGGTGCAATAAAATGTTATTTAAAAGCAGTGACATTTCTCGTCACCTACCTTCGTTGTGGAAAAAAATATCCCGCTCAATACGTCGAGTATATGCGGCAGTATGAAAATTTTATGGTAAACCAATATTATTATATTATAGATACCCTCATTCGGTTATATACGATTCAATCCCGTGTATTAATTTATTATGAAATATTATAGTAATATCATGTCGTTTTGCCCCCCTCATAATGTAATAATAATAATAATAATAATAATTGGAAACTATAATGGTAATATTATAGCTGTTGAATTTTAAATCGATAAAAAATAATAATGATAACAATAATATTAATAATTATTACAATAACTGTATTATTCTGAGCCACGTCGCCGTCGTTTCGATATACGTAAACAAATCCTGGACGAGGACATTATTCATATTATTCGACCAGAAAATCCCTCCTGTCGGACGATATGTATCGCAAGCGCGAGCCGAGTTGACGAAACTTTCTCGTGTACATCTCGAATACTATCTCTTATCGCTCGGACACTGCAATATAGCACAAGTGATTTACGAGAAAGTTTCTTGCCAAACAGCTTTATGGAAGCCAGGTGTATTGTATTTAGTGATAAAGTTATCGTTTTAAACGTCGCCATATATGTCTGTCTCTCAGGCGGAGACGCTTTACCCCCCGGCTACCAGCTTCTATGCAAATGTGCATTCATATTCATACTAGTTGATTCACCAATCATGTTCACCCCTTTTTTTGTTTTTTGTTAATAATGCAGGTTATTCAAATAAGATTGAATTTTTTGAATTTTTAAATAATATATTTACCTCTTACTCAAAGACCATATTATTATTATTATTTCGAATACTTGAGATTTTTTTGTACCATTCAAGGAGACGTGTGCAATGTTTTGCCAACCTTTTTACTTTAAATTATTTCGAACATATATTAATATTAATTTTTTTTTTATGTATCTGAATAAAAACCAAACGAGGAGCTTCTGACTTATCAAACTTTATACGCATAAAGAATAATAGTCTAAGTATATCTCTAACCCGGGTAACGTTGGTTAAAAAAAAAAAATTAAAATATATGTAAATTAAATTTTTGTTTTGTCATGCTCTTATTAGTTATTATTCAAATAATCATTGAAACATTTTATAATTACAATAAGATTAATATAGGTAACCTATTATCATTTTTCAATCAATAAAATTGCAAATAATACTTATTATATTATGTTACTTGTTTTTTCGAATTTCTTATTTAAATTGTTTTAACTAATAGATACATAAATTTCATAATAATATTATATTGTAGGTTTTGTGTATTATAAGCATTTATATATATTATATTTTATCCTTAGCAACTATATAATTTTCAGAAACCAATCTTTAAAACGTCGATTCATAAAGATTAAATTTCTTCAAGGGTGGTTCTTATTTGAAAAGCAGAAGATTGTATCGCCACAGAACACCTTAAACTATAAAAAAAAAAGCTCAACTATTAGAAAATATGGTCTTTAAGTGTAATATTTACATGTTCTCAAAATCGGGTTTTAAATGTCGGCCTTATTAGAGACAAAATTGAGGTGAGCACGCTTTGTGAATAGCTCAGTATTATTGTAATTCATAGAATATTATGTCCAGCGATTTTCAGTTTACATCGGTACTGTATATAGGATATTGATAAATTTTAGTGTTGAAGCTCCCAACACTGTCCGTCCAATCAACCCAACGGAGTTTACATAATATTCAAATAATTAAGAGTATCTGTTGTTCTTAGTGCTATCGTTCTTCTAGGTTGTATTTTTATTTTTTCTTACATTTGAAATCGAGAAATATTAGCGTTACCGTAAAAAATTAACTTTTAATGTTTTGATATACTGTTATAATATTTCAACGGAAACTTAACGATATCCGATTTCTCGGTAAATTACCCTTCGCGCATTGTTCTGTGATCTATGTGCGCACATAACTCGTTCATCACAATATACCAAGTCCTTGTTATCTACAATGGTCCGTACGGTTGTAACCGAATATTACAGATATAAAAATCCATACGATCTCGAGAAACTGCCGAAGGCTCAACAATGCCCAGAGGTCTCTGCTCTTTCGCATTGTACGGTACTATATAAACGCTGTACAGTACTATCATTATTAAAATGCGACGGAGTGTTATATATTTCGACGTTGTACAACATTTCAACAGCTATAATATAATGAGCATCGATCATGATTCATGGTGCAATTTTCCTAAAACGTCAGTGCACGGCTAAAGTTTTCCCACTAACTGCAGACAGAATATAATAATTCGATGATATAGATAGTGGTTTTAATTTTGCAGCACTGGAAAAAGTTCTGGCTCGTAAAAAAACTTCTATTTCTTTTTAAAAACTCCGTTTTCAATAGAAATCGTCGTTCGCTGAACAGCAGCATAATAGCGTACCTACGTAATATTTTGGATTGGTGCATAATATATTATGGCAAAATCTCGACAACTCGATATTCGGTCAACGTCTTTATATTTTGAACATTCCTATATCAAACACGCTGCTCACGTTCGTCAATAGTACCCAACAGCTTTTGTTTTTGTTTATAGATTATTTGGTTTACGATTTAATGTTAATTTAATTTAACATATTTAATTTGTTTTTTCATAAAATGTATTACGTGCACTGTCGTAGTAGCTTAAATTCAAAATTTTCCATACAAATTTCAATCATTTTCTCGCTATCTTTTCTGAAATTTAAAATGTTTAAACACATTATTCAATTTTATTATGGTACACCAAGCTTTGTTATAATATCGCTATTAAGTTAAATATAATAACACGCTTATCCACCCACTTTAAGCATTGGCCTACTTAAAACAGTGACCTTAATCTACATGCAAAGTATTATATTATCAACACCCAAATCGTTTGTATACGTAATTTCCATTTCATAAAAAAATCGTTTCAAACTTAAAATTATGTATTATACTAATATTTCACAGAAAATATTTACCATGGGATGACAGATAGATGGATGGATGGATGGTAAAAATGTAGGTAGGTGAAACTTGCTGAAAACTCTCAAACGACTTGATGAATTGTTCTGATAATCTGTACACGGATTTCTCTCGTGAATTTGTATACAATTTGTTCTAATGCCAACGTACGGGAATATCGTATTATTAACCACGGGTGAAAATTCTGCCATCAAACAATTTTCATGATGTAGTTGAAAAATTCAAGTCAAGATCGTAAATATTATTCATAAGAGAAAAATTGTTAACTTTGAGACGAAAGTTTAAATAATTGTACGTTTTATTGAAATACGCGTAACATTAAGAAGCAGTAGAGTAATTGTAATAATATATGTTTAAATATGACTTGGAAAATGTGTACCTTTAGGTGACACGTATTTGCGTATTATTATATAGGTGTGTACGAGTATGCAATTTATGGATAAAACCGTCTTAACACGAAAACCGTCAGCAACAAACTTGTATGCATAACCAAACCGGAGATGGAGGAGAAGTGCCGACAAAAAAAAAAATGTTGTAAAATATCTCATCACCCTTATTGCTAAATAATTTAACTATGTTAGGTACGACGCTTAAGCTCCGTCCCACTGAACCCGATTTCGAATTTGAAAATTAAATTAAATTCACCCTGACCTATCCTATACCAACGAATAAATTGTATTCAAATTTTTTAAATTAACCCGAGTATTAAAAGCATACTCAAAATCCTAGTACATAATATTATATTATGATATAGCTGGTACCCATTCTAGTCTGCTTGACAACGCCGTAATAATTTTATATTTCGTATTCGAGTTGTCGACGTTTCGGTATTACTATGTAATGTGTACATACCTATCCACTGCCAGAGAACTATTCAGAGCTGAAAGGGATCAGTACCTAATACCTTATTGAATAAAACGTATAAGTATAATACATGTGTGTTGTAGTACTCGTGCACGCGGTGGACTGCATGCAGATGACACGAAAATCTATTCCTCTCAAATGTTCTTTTACCCCCGAGGTGGTCGAATTAATTTAGTTTTTATGACCCTCCTCGATTATCTACACATTTGTCTGGAAGGTAAAATGAACCTAGGACAAATTTAGCAGGAGGTAAAAAATCTAGGTCATAAGCAACATTTTTAAATTAAATAATTGCATGTCAAAATTAAATCATTTAATTTATTTTTGATCTCAACCCATGAAGTAATCTCATTATACGTGATTACACAGAATGAAAATTAACCGTGGAAGTATCTCTGCTGTATAGTTGGTTTTGAGTCTACTTGGTCGTTATATGTCGGTAAATGTAATAGACGTGTTACATCTTAATCCATTGATAAGTAATTGTATGAAGAAAAAAAAATGGACAACATTTTCTTGAGTGAATGTGGTAGCTATTGAATGTTTAAATAATCATATAAAGCGTTTGATGAAGTTTTAAGCCATTGCCCATTTTATCTTCCTTCGGGAATAATATTATATAGGCTCAGTTATGGTATTTTGCTGTAGTTTCGTCGATAATATGTTCGACGATCATTAACCACAGTCGCAATGTTGGACAGCAAATACTTAACGGTATACAGTGGAATAATGGACGTCCAGCAGAGAACCACTAAAAAACAAGCAAAAAATTAAATGAAAAGTAGAGATTGTCCGAACTATAGTGAAAAAATCCATCTCAACGAGCCTCATCTTTAAAAAACTAAAAACCACAAAGTAGAATTTTATAAAACAAATATATATATATACGTAACTCTTATCTTTGTAGTTTATATGATATTATTATAATAAATTATTATGGACAAGCAGCTAGTCAGTTTGGCACTGTATTATAGGTTTTATTGTACAGTCTATAGCTACAATGCTACATAAATACATACTCATTTAATATTATAATCATATTATTCGAGAATTTCGGATATATATACCAAACAAACATTGCGTCGCTTTAGTCAACTAAAATTCCGTGGGTAGTTAAAAATAAAACATGCAAAATGCTCATTAGCTTCAAACAGAACTTGTATATTAAACAAATTAGAAATAAATTATAAACTGTGTGTACCTACATTTTGATTTAAAAAAAAAAAGTTCTAAAATAAATAATATGGTTCACATTATTATTTTTTGGTGCATAAAATGACTTATTATTTTCCTCTAGAATAAATAAATCAAAATGGAATTAGATAGAAAACAATTTACCCCTAAACTTAAGTTACCATGAGAATTTTTTAATTTCTAACTATATTATTATCGTATAGAGTTTTCAATATTATAATTTTTTTTGAATAAATATAATATCTTCTAATACCTGAGAATGTATTTACGTCGATCAATACAACTTGTTTACTGCAGTGTGTATAATATATAAATTTTGATTAAAAATTAGGACATTTACAAATGAAATGAATTTAATTAATATCGTTGATTTACGTCGCATAGAATTTCTCAGCAAAATGGGATCTTTATATAGATTTGGTATTCGTTTCCTAATATTTTTATTAGCTAACAACAATGTTTAATAAAATATAAGTTAATGATTACTTAAAACTATGAAATTGAGTAATTGGCATTGACTGAAAACTTTAAAGTATTCGGTACCTATTGAATACATATTCATTATTCCGATAAATTATGATTCGTTGTTCCACTTTATATTTCTTGACAATATTTGTATATCTCGCCTTTTGTATGTATTCCTAATAATGATAACTGTCCACCACTTATACGTATCTAATATTAATTTATTCGTGAAAGTAAAATGTTATTAATTTATACGTCGTTCACTTTAATTAGATTTTTTAATGTTGTTTAAAATTATATTATGTTTTTTTTTTTCATATAGGTACACCTACATAACATATTAATAATGCATTTCACGCGTTTAAAAAAGTAGAGATTAAAATACTATTTTCAACATTTTTCAATTTATTTAATTATTTTACAGAAATAATTTATTATAAATCATCGTAATATTATACTTAAAGTTTATATTTTGTATCGGATTATAGATTTTCCAAGAGTTTAGTAAAATTTAAATTTTAAAACTATGTGCCAACATAATAAGTTAAGTAGGTATTCAAATAAATTATTATTACTGTTGTTATATATTTATTGATATTATAATATGGTCGAAACACATCTAGATGATTAAATCTAAAGTAATATTGTGTTTCGCAGAACAAAGTGGCGTGTTAAAATAAATGAAACGTAAACGAAATTATTCATTAGGACATGGCCAAAATGTGAGGTACATATTTTTACTATTATAACGAGGTGTGAATAATGTAATAATAAAAAATTCTTTTCGTCGAAACTCGATTTCAATACAATTGGTATTTTCTATGGCGACCGAATGACCCGGCGCAAATGTTGTGAGGTCGGAAATAGCTACTGCACGAATGACAGACGGAGTATTTTTTCTCGTTGAGATTAGGTAGTGAAATACGTAAAGGTCGACACATAAAAAAAAAAAAAAACAAAAAATGTAAAAACCTATCGTATTATTTCCTCCCAAAGCAATGCAAATTTGTCAACTTCGACCGCGAATTTAACGCGCATATTACATGACGTACAGTGGATCCGTTAAAAATATGAAATCTAATTACATCCGTCGTCAGAACCGAGAAGATAATGACATTACCGCTTTCGTGCGGTCGGCGTGTTTTCAACGTAAAACAAGATCAAATCGTTTGTTTGTTGTTGGTCGTCATGCGTGACACTGCGCAGTCAACGGTCGAAAGTCGAAGCCACTGTCCGTCCGTCGACTGTAAACATTTACGAGAATCGCAAATAGATGGTATATCATGTGCGACCCCTCAAAGTCTAAAATCGTTTCAGGTCGACTCGAGGCGTCTGTACGTCGAAAATCGCTATACTCCATTATATCGTCTATGATTAGATCTATGATCAGTTTGTTGATCGTCCATTTTCATTAGATCTATGATCAGCGTGTTGATTGTCCATTTTTATGGCGCTTACACTCGAAGAATACGTGATTAAAAGTTGTTAGCGTCGAGTCAGACATAAAATAAAATGTATCAATACAATATTGTACGTCCGAACGTCTTGTAATCGTAAAGGTAAGTATTTTGGACTGTTGTTTTTAAATTTCATATAATATTATAGTTCATGTAAATTGATTATAGCACTAGAATTTTGGGTAATATTTATGGAAAAAATGTTATTGTCAATTAATTTATTACCACAAGAAATGTATCATACTGATTTGGGTTACTTTACATGTATGATGACTATTTCTAGTATAAGAACAAGGTGGGTGTGGTCTGAGATCGAAGTCATAGCAAAAAATACTGACATTATGTTTTATTCTCGGAATAGTGTTACTTCAAACGTTTTCAGCAATGTAATAATTTGCGTCTTCTCTATTTTCAAGTGTTTGTATATTCGTATTTTTGTTTTAGTTTACGAGGACAAGTGTGTGTACGAGGAGAAAAAATCTACTCTATAGTCATAGAACCCGTTAATCCGGTGTATATAGGCAAACGTCTCGCTCGTGTATTAATAATGCACATCGTAAATAAAAATAAAATAATAAACGATGAAATATACATTTTAAATAAAACACGAATTTATTATTCAATACAACGACGGTTTTATTTCCGTTTTTACTTTAATATTAATTATAATGCGCAACACATAAAATACACCTTTCAAATCGAAACGTAATCTGGTACCCTCACCCCCACCCACAACTTCCCGGTCTATTTACAATATTTGTCTTCACAAGAGAAAAGTATAAGAATGAAAAAAAAAAAACACAAAAAATAACAATAATAACAACAGCAACAATAAAACCCATGGCAATTATTGTGGTGTAGTTACATCCGGAACGTTGAGGGTATTCGGAAAACTCGTGGGTTTGTTTGTTGCGTGAAATAATATACGACTTCAGCGGGAGGAAATTAAAATTTATTCAACTTCCTGCGGAATTACAGAGCAAAATATAGACTCTGGAAATATATTATTGCAGACGTATTAGATTTCTTTACAATTATGACTGCCTAAGTTACAATAATATATATCAGGTATTTTATCTGTATTTATCATACACAACATCACGTATGTAATTATCGTGACAAATATCGAAGGAACTTATAATATTATAACTAAACGCGTAGGTATGCACTTTAAGGACTGATCGTTTGTTACAGAATCATCTGAGTCATTGGTTTCCGTGCCGTTGTATACTTATGCCTTCGACTTCCCTTATTTGAATAACCTGATCAAATTGATCAACTCAAACAATTACCTTCACATAACACTATTATAATTTATAATATATTTGATTACTAGGAGTACTGTACAAAGTGATTCGTCGAGCATGCTAATCCCCGTTTTTTTTTTTTTTTTTTTTTTTTTTTTTTTATAATAACGAATTTATTCAAATTCTGATTAAAATCGACATTTTTAAGGAGACTTCTAAGGACATATTATTTCAATTATTTAAATTATTATACCGTTTAAATAGTATCCTGTGGCGATATTAAACTTCTCTGTTTTTAAATGAGAACCAACCTTTTCCAATATGAATTGTTAAGTGGGTGATTTTTTTGAAAAGATTGATGTATCTAAATCGAAATTCGAACGAATAATTTCTGAGTTATTATGATGTACGTACTAAGGACTAATTCTTAAAAATTGTTTTACAAATATATAAAATATATTATGTGGTCTTGGATGATTTAGTGATTATTATACTCGCTCAATTTTCACAAGATTATAAAATGTTGATGAATTAATTTTGAAACGATGCGTATCTACTCCTCAAATGAATTGTGTTCTAGGTTTTTTTTATCTTGTTATCCCGTACCTTTTATATTTATACTTTATATCTTTTATAAATAATTAACTTTGAGACCATCCATCAGGTGTAGGCCTCACAGATCGGGTGGCTTTCCAGGTACTCCATGAAGATGTGACACTATATTAACATGATATTAGAATCTAAGTAAAATCCTATTTACATTGGGGTCTGAGAGTCTGTCATCCACAGATCCGCTTAAATAAGTGGCGTTTGACGTTGGCCTGGGGGACGGAGCTTGAGCATCCACGTTAGGGGTGGCAACGTTTCGTAGCTCTGAAAAGAGGTAATTTTCGAATGTTGGTAGATTTTCGTTGGTTTGACGTTAAATTCCAGAGTTTTCGGATTCTTTATCCATAACCGTCCACGAAGTCCGAGAGTTTCTTCGTCAGAAATAGGATTCCTGGATACATATAAGTAGGTACTCAAAGTTAAATAACAAAAAAATACTTGTTCAAATTTTGATTTAGATACATCAACATTTTGAAAGAGTTATTTCATTAATAACTTATTAGAAAAAGGTTGATTTTTGTTCAATAATAAATTGGTTCCGCACTAGTATAGCTACAGGACACTCATTAAATGAAATAACAGTCTAAGGATTTAAAAATATGATCCTTAAGCATAGGTACTAAAAAATTTAAAAATCAGACTTTTAATTAGTTCATTATTAATGGTAAAATTATGGGTAAGATCTGAGTATGCTTAGTGAATCACTACATACTATAATATAGAGGTATATTATTTCAGTTTTTTATCGTCATCAGCAAATCTGCCATAATATTGTTATCGTTTCATAAACCGTGGTTAGTTATAATTAATCTCGAGGGAGGTAAAAACGCTCCAAGACTGTAAACAATAATTAAATTCACGTATCAATTATTATACCACCATCAATCGAAAATAAAAATAAATAATAACCTTTGGATGTACTGTAATTACGATTTATAGGAAATGGGTACATTAAATATTATTTTTATTTCGAATTAAAATAAAAGTTGTAATTTAATTCATCTTTGTTTTTCGTCTAGACATCGCCTGGGCACTTACGGTTTTAATATTTTTGAGTTTCAGAGTGTGGATAAAAATTTTATTATAATTATTTTAATTTGCATCGATTTTTAAATTATTTAAATCTACTTTTATACTGCATAATATACATATTAATTATTAAAAAAATTATATGTAAAAAAAAATAGATATTTTAAAAATATTGAATTTTTTGTATCGATGCAATATAATATTCTATTATATACCCTGTGAATTGGGACACTAGCATCAAGTGCATTAAGTCAATAATATGGAAAGCATGTGTTTTAAAATATATTACTTGGCAGTAAAAATATGAGTACCTGACTTGGCGGTGGTGCCTAGGGGCGATACGACAAATATCCGATTTACAGCCTCACATCAAAGTTCCCACAATCGGAAATGGAGCCGCGATGACATCGTCACGCTTTCGTACCTATTTCCTTGACTTATCGACATCATTGAGAGTCAGCACAATTTCACGGGCCCGCGGACAATAATACGTGTTCACCAACAGCTGCTCATCAAAGTGCTGGTTAGGTCTCGAGATTTATAATTTTTTTTATTCGTCCCTAATCGTTATATCTTATTGAGTTTTAATATAATATAAACTATACCATGTGATAAATTGATTCGAAACTGTAATCTCCTGCTGCGACCGTATCAACCCCGCTGGGTTCACTGCACGTCATGTGCCCCTCATCAAACACTTGCTGCATGCGGCGGATACCCAAAATCGACGGAATTTTTGTCAGGACTCGGTGCGATCGACTTCGGTCAAAGGCCTATTTGTCTAACGCCCGGTTACGAGTACACAGATCGCGATCTGCGCGCCGCACCTATAATAGAATCTATAACCCTCGTGCGCAAAAGCGCGGAAACGGTAGTCCAGTTTTGTATCTATATATATTACAATAATACAACTGTTCTCGTGCGGCCGCGAACGAGATATTATGACCTTTTCGCCGTCCGCGGAAAGCCCCCGGAGTGCTATTTTCTCCGGCTGACCTGCGTGCGCGGTGACTTATAAAACAGAAAAATGGTTTTCCTCGCAAGTCGCGCGAGTTTCAATCCCGACCGTTTCCCAACCCCTGCACCCTCCCCTCGCCAAGTAGCCGCGGTGGCGGTCAAGCGGGGGTGGGCGGCGTCGCAGACGTGTTTTTCGTACGAACTCAATTAAGCCTCGACTGTAGCTATAGCGCCGCACGTGTACCACCCACAGCGTACGTATTGTACCAGAGGAGGCGTGGAGTGGGTATATGTATGTAGGTATATACCTATATAATATGTGCACGTTGCACGCGCACGTCAAACATTGAATTACAGTTGCGCATTGGTTGTGGCCGTGCTCAGTGCGCGCGAACCGTAAAAAACCAACCGAAGGGATTTTACGGTCTTCGGGGAAAAGAAATTAACTCGTAAATTTGTATATATTATATACATGAATGTAACCGAACAACGCGGGTCATATGATATTATTATACGTATTTGTTTTGTTAATATAGTTTATATTTTTTATCTTTTAAATATTTACTATAAATTACCGTCTCTGTAAATACGTCTGTTATATTATAAACTCTTAGCTCCCACTCACTCACACACACACACACACACACACACACACACACACACACACGTATAGAATTATGTTTCTACGCAGTGATGTTTTTTAATCGATTTACTCCGTTTGTTTTTTGTTTAGTCTTTACCCTGCATTTATGATGTTTTCTCAGCCACTAACTATACCCGCTTTCGCCCAAGGGTTATTTTTTATTTTTGATGTTAACATTGTCTACTACTTAAATACATTATAAATTCAACAGACATAAAACAAATAAAAATAGATATCAACAGTTGTAGTATAATAAAACGAAAATGGTATATGTATTTATTTTTTTAAAAACTCAATTTCATTGAGGCATAACGATATAACATTATTATGAGCTAATACCGATATTATGCAACATTACGAAGGATAACAATATTTTAAGTGTTCGTTAAACGCGTAATATTATAATGTGTTTACACTGCCTATACATATAATGTTCCAACCCGTGTCCGGTCGACAGAATAAATTAATAATTTCGTTAAGGCTCGGTGTTGACACTCTTACATACGTTAGTACTCTGCATGCAGTTTCTAATTGTAAAATGTGAGTTTGTGTGTGTATCTATAACCTATATCTACAAAATATATTATTTATACTTCAAAAACCGTTGTAATAAAACGTCTTAATTTATAACACTTATAGGTATAGTCACTATTCATTAAGTTTATATGTGACGAGCACTGAGCGAATAATATGTGTTCCGTATGTAGACCTCCCACAATCGTTTTGAATTTATTTAAATTTAAATCCAAAGAATATCTAAGTCATCGCGTAGTACTTATATCACTAATACTTTCTCATTATTCGTAAATTGTAAATAAAACGTGTGACTACGATCGATTATAAACAGAGATCGTCCAAATAGAGGCATCCCAGTATGAGAAACTTGTGAATTATTTTTTAATATAGGATACCGAAAGGTCTCGTTTTGACGCACCGCCCTTGACTCGTAATCCTAGAGTAACTGGCGACGCGTTTAGCTGTCCTGAAAAAAATCGATATTATATTTTCCATCTGCATCTTGTCCGGTCCGACAGAACTGCATCACTATGATTCAAGTGGCCCCTTATACGAGCCACCACTATGATGGGAATAATTCGTCATGGCCAACAAACGTATAATTTAAATTGTATTATTACTAACAGGTAATATTTTATATAGTGCAAAATCCTACGCATTGAAAAAATACTATAACAAGTCAAACATTTTAATTTGTAATGTTATGAAAATCCGGTAATATTGTACGAAAATGTTAGGTTAAAAACTAACTCAATCGTTCACCTTAAAATACGCATGATACCGTAAGCTCGATGAAGTCCTTACGCAACCGTAATACAACTTACCCACAAATTGAGTACTTAACAAAAAAATCCACATACCTGTAGTAACCGCAAGAAAATCTATTACACAGATTGTATACACGCTATGTAACTAAATAGGAAAAATAAATTCAACGAAATAAATTTAACTGTTGTTTAATAAATTTAACAATCAATATTATACAATTTAGGAAGTTCAAAAATAATTAAATAGTCAATGAGGGCTTATAAAAAAAAAAAAAAATTCCAATCACTATTAGAATATTAACTTGCATCACAATAGAATTATTGTTAACTATACTTCCATAATCACAATAATTTATTAACTATTATAGACGAAATTATATTATATTAAATATTATATATTATAACAATATAATAATATGTTCGTATAAAAGACGCCACTTAATAAGCAGTAGTCATAACTCATAAAACCACTTTGAATAATGTCTTTTTTTATTACTTTGAGTAAAAAAAACTATCTAATTTTCGGGATAGATATAAATCATTTATAATTTAATTAATTTTTCCATCTTATTGCTGTATACCTAAATAATTATTAAACGATGACAAATTGTGTAGGAAGTGATGAAAGCACCGATGTTTAGTAAGTTCCGACGTGGTTCTCGCCCAACGATGATAAACTTATTGCGTATAAATTATAATACTCTAAAGCATATTAAAATCGATTCGTTCGCATAGCGTATGAAAGAAGAAAACAATTTCTTAGCGTTTTATTAGTGAAAAAACAATAATCTATCGTTATTTTGAAATCGAAAATCGAGTTTGATACCTATCCAATTATTCTGATAGTTTTCACTCGCGTATACACATGCTTAGTTTATTATTTTAGTTAACAAAGATTCATAGCTGATACATCAGTACAATACGTCACATGCGTGTGTATGTGTATTATAGTATATAACATCCATCTTCTCCATCACGACTATTGTAACGCGATAAATTTCAGTTTATATACCTACCTGCAATTTAACGGTATATATATTACCTACCTATAGCATACAACTGAGTACGTGTTATTTCTCGATTCACATATGCGTATGGTGTATTTTACTGCGCGTTAGAACGCAACGAAATGGAACGACTGTACATTTATACTCCTAGGCGTATATTATATATATATATGTAGGTCCGTATTGGTGTTGGGGTCCGTAGGTATTTCAATTCTATTTTATCGACGATGAAAAGTTATCACAAAAATCTAGACAGACCTCCCGCCACAGCAGGCGCAATATAATACGTTTTTCTCGGTAGTCCTATAGCGTAAATTTGGATTTTGTGCAGTTTACATGACGTGTATAGGTATTAAATATTTAAATGTATTTTGAATTTTTTTTTTATTTACAGCGCATTTAAAATTATTCAGTATAATCTAATTTCAATTGAATGTTGTTGTTAGTGTTTTGGAAGCTATACACACACAATATTCGAGAGTAAATAAAAATAAAGGTACCTATTTTTTTTCTTTTTTTACAACTGTTTTTATTCCAAATCAGAAATGTACCTGAATTATTTTTGATTTAAAAAAAAAAATATCTATAAACACAGTACTTATTATTGTAGGCATAGGACATATTATTATATAATAAATTGTACAATATTTAAAAATGAGCGCCTATATAATATTAGGATATCAAAAATAGAAACAAAATTGTATATAAGCAGGTACCCAACACGTATTATACATTACCCAATGAAGTACAGTAGTTATAAATATAGAATAGTAATACAACTAGTATATATACTGCTGGATAAATATATCTGTGCTCTAATATTATAATACAAAAACTTTGATATTTTTACCACATTTTCAAATGTCGCTTTAATTGATAATACTGGGTTATATTCAAGTCAGGATATAATAATATATTAAAGTTAGCGAACGATTTTCAAAGGGAGGGCAAAGTGAACGTGAAAGGAAATATCTTAGACGGTATATTGATGGTTTGCATCATAAATCATGAGAATATACACTTTTCGACGGGCAAAACATGTCTTTGAAAGTAGCGACAGTCACACCGGTGAAGGGTGGAGGGGGTATGGGAGAGGACCGAGAAAAAAAATCTTAACCGAGGAAATATTACGAGAGACGTATCGATGAGTTACTACGACGACGTTTTCCTCTGGTTTTAAGTTTTTAACGTCGTTTTATCACGATTCAATACACATTGTAATATGCTATACTATAACCCAATTAACTTCAAACGGAATCGTATCAGCATTTTGTGTGTTTTATAAGATAATATGACATTGGTATAATATTCTAACAACGTACTACGTGTACAACACAGTGACGATAAACGAATTATAAATTAAAAGACAAACTCGATTTACACTTACTTGTACCTTGCTGTCCGCTTCTCAAATTGACGAGACAATTTATGAGTTATGAGAAACCGAAAGAGTAGTAATTCAATTATCAATATCAATTAACGTATAATAATAATAATAATATTTTTCCTACTGATTTTAACTATATTTTTGTAATTATTTTTTTTTTTCTTAACATTTTATTTAGACTCAAAAGGAAATGGTGTCGTGATTATTTCAATTCAATATCCCTCCTTAATTACCATAAACAAAACACCAAGCTAAGTGTCACTAATGAGTGGCATCTTATTCAAGAAATCCATGTTTTTTTTAACCCTTATCCTATATGCTTACTGTATAAAATTGTATAGATAAAAATTATTGTGAAATAAAAAAAAAAAAATTATTTTACATAAGCAAATCAAACCCTCAGTCTCCAATACGTAAAATACATGTAATACATGTAGATATTATAGAATTAATAATAAATTAGTATACAGCCGTAACTCGTAGTTAAGTTCAAATTTCTGGCGTATACCTTGGTCTTCGATAACAGTCGAAACAATATAATATTATATTTATATGACGTATATTATAATGATAACTATATACGTCATATATTTAGATATATTCAGTTCACTGTAGGTGTCAGACCAACACGTGCGGTGACCGGAAATAAACGAATTACTAAAAAATAAATAAAATCCACACCGTCAAGATCGCGATTCGTTTCTGCAGCTACCCTCCCCCCCCCCTTTGCCCTCCCTCTCCTCATTACGCCGTGTACGCGGCCCGAGAGCTCAAAATGAGAAATCATCGCCGTGGATTAGAATTGTTAATGCAGAAAAGCTTCTAGGGAAATTTTCCACAGCGTGCTTTATGTATAGATCCCTCGCCTCGTGATATATATTCACACACACACACACACACACACACACACTGATGTAACAGATGTACGAGGGGCGACGTATAGAGGGATAATTTATGCCGACCGGGAAAAATGGAGGCTTTTGCTCGTCGCACCGACTGGATAAACGACACGCCATTAATATGGACTACATATATGACCGCCTTCACCGCCACCGCTACCACCGAGTATACCGTAAGGCGCACAGCTACTACTACCACTACCGCAGCCAAGAAATACTTATACTACACTTACCTCTGTATACAGCGTATGTGATAACACTGCTGAGGCAGTGCATTATTTTTATGTTTGCCGGCGAGATAAATCCAAAGCGTTTTGGCGTATCCGTGTAGCAGGTGATCTACTATTACTACGTAGGTGGTTAATATCTACAAATTTAACGATGTAAGGGATCTACCACAAAACACGAATGCATACGCCACGATTATTGTAATCGATAGTCGACATTTTTTTTTTTTTTTGCAGTTCTCATAAAATATTATAAAAGTTATGATAAATATTAATCAAACGTCCAAATACTAATGCACCGGAAAACACAATGTTTTGACGGAATACCGACCGCGTGCAGTAACTTTTAAATTACCTATACTTACTTGTTAATCTTATATTTCACAGATTACAATCGAAATTCGACGCGAGTTTCATGTATAATATATTGCAATAAGTAATAATTATAATTATGATAGGCCAATCCTATCGTACTTTGTCCTCGCTACTACTACTACAAAAGAAAATACGTAGGTATACTTGTTAGTAGTTGACGGTTGGGTACAGAGTTGGCTACCGTTGCGGATGGGAGCGACTTCACCAAAGTACCTGCGAAATCACTATTCGATGGTACCTATATAGTTGAAGAATCTTCGTCATCGGAACAGCCTCTTGTTGGAAACGATTGACCCGGAGTGCTTGATCCGATGTACAAGTTTTAGCCCATATAAAGTAGTTTGTTCGTATTCGGTATACTATATCTGGTCTCGGCTGTGATTGGCTACGGTATGCTGACGAAGAATGACACGCGTGCATGGGATTTATTGTTCCGCATAGGTATTATGCATGTCGTTCATTCTTGCCCATCCATCTCCACACGTCTTCCAATCACACGAGTTATTGTATATTGTAGTAGTTGTGGTAACTGCTCCGTAATAATGTGTCTAACTTTGTGGGGACACAAACATTTTTAAAAAAAAATGCATGTTTAAAATGGTTGCACCATACATTTTAATATATAGTGTTCACCCCTATTACCATAAACTAAATAGTTTTTGTTCATTTGTGTGTTTAGAATTTTACAAAGTTGCTATTTTGTTGCTGTTGTTATTTTTTTTTGCTTCATAGTATGTGAAAAGTTGTAAACTCCTGCACGATTATATGGTCGTAATAATAAATCAACATATAAATTACTAACAGATAGAGATAAATAAGGGACAATAATATGTAGTATCCCTGTTTTGTAAATAATTTATTTGATATTTTAACAGTGAATGATATCCAATATAAAATTCTTACATTTTTGTTGTACTGTTCAAATTACATACAAAACGATAGTCATAAAGTATAATTATATAATATATAGCCAGAACTCTCATATTATGTACATCAACATCAGATGTGACTAATTAGTCAAATGATATAATATATTACATTTAAAACAACAACACAAACAAAAAAAAAATGTCATTAACCTACCGCTGTAGTTGTTGCTATTTTACTCGAGTCTCATAATTTTTTTGCATACCTACCTACTATACTATTCATATATTTTATATGTTGAATATTCAGACTACTTGGTCGCACTTGAGTAGATACACATTTTTCCGTCACGACGTGCTTGCATTAATAATAAGCATATGCATATTAATATATTAAATTATTATAATATATATTAATATTATATTTATATAATATACATGTGAATAAATTTAATAATAATGTGATCATGCGGATGTACGTTTCGAGTGATAAAGATAAAAAGTTTTGCATAATTTTTTTCAAAATACAGTTCGGCAAGGGCATTCTAAGTTTTAATTATAATTAATCATCATTCATCATTATTAAAAACTAATTAATTTTATTCAAAGACGAAGAAATTTTCGATATTTACCAAGTTCGTTAAAAATATTAATTATCAAATGACTAGGTAAAAAAAAAAAAAATTGAATAGTTTATAATTTATTGAAATTGCCTTTTGAAAAGTTCTGTTTTGCGTTTCAACTCTCATTAACGGCACCAAATAAAGAAATAAACACGAGTTAGAAAAATATGTCCCCTTTAATAAGTACCTACGCAACCTAGGTGGGTTAATAACTTTTGAGAATAATAATTTTTTTTTCATTAATAAAGAATTTTGTACTCCAAGTATAATATACATTAAGGTTATATCAATAAATATTTTATAACTAAATTAATTTCAAATAATACTAGTATTTTATACAGCTAAGTCTGGTATAGGATATAGTCTAAAACCTGATACAAAATTAATATAGGTATTTAGTTTTGCTCATCAAGTATGTTGATATATTGTTAATAATATGTTCCAATAATATTATAGAAATTGTTAATAAATTGCAACTTTTTCGATACCACTATCAAATATCTTTATAGCAGCTGAAACTTTTCATGTGCTGGAAAGTTCAAAGCTGAAACAAAAATGTTCAGACCTGTAAAACAAATTATCGGAATTAATTTAGAAACAAAATAAACTAAGGAAACTCTGCATACCAGTGAGTTCATGGATTTTTGAATTTTCATTATATAAATAGAACAAATAAAACAAAAAAATGTTAATATGATAGGAAAAATTAAACTGAATTGTATTTCGTCGTTTTTGCTTCGGGAGATTGTGAAAACAGTTTTATATTGTCAACTGTTATGTATCACAATAATGAATATTATCTACAAAATAAACTAAATGTTTTATTCATTAATAGATGCTGTACAAATATTTTAAAACAATTTTAGAATAAAACTAATAGTTTGGAAATATAGTCCATGCACAGAGGTAGAAACAGTTTACCGATTGATGAAGTCTAAACAGAATTTCACAAATATAATTTAAGAATATAAAGTTTTAAATTTAGAGGTGTTTGAGGTAACAACTAACAGTTTAATTAAAGAGTTCTTATGTAAATCATACATCTTATAGTTATTTTACATATTATGAAATACCATCAACTGATAAAAAAAATTAAAATGTTATCATAAGGGAATATTATTATAAATACAAAATACTTAAAATTATAATTTAACCCAATATCATTTATTTACATGTTATTACTTAATTTTTGTCTCATAAAACGGTCATAAATCCTGTGTAAGTTCGTATAATATGAGAATTCTCTCTTTAATATTCAAAAGTAATATGTTTTGAGCTTGAGTATGGGTTTCCCTAGAGTAATTATTATTTCGTTTAATTAATTCGTACACGAAACCCAGAGCACGAAGTTGCAATAAATTTTTTCAATTTAATTTTGAAAATCATTGCACAATTTCAGAAAATACTCTCTAATCTATTAGATAGGCTTTTCACAAAAAAAACTGTTTGTAAATCAGTTATGGCACATGGACCGTCTAAATATAGACAAAATCATATCCATTACTTATGTCATAAAATATATTATACTACCCAACAGATTATTATTGATATCATTGATCAGTATAATATAAATAAATGTTACCTATATTATATTGACGCGTTGGTCGTTTATGACCAACAAATTATCCACTGGGTCAAAACTTAGTGAAGTGTGCACTCACAACAACAATAGTACTTGAAATTGAAAAATCCGGCAAATAAACCCGGTTGGGTGATATTATAGTTGAATGGTTATAACTTCATTGTTTCATGATTTTTCGAATCCACGCTTATAACAATTTAACCCTAAACTGTACATATTGAGTGTTTAAAATAAAACTAATCATTTCCCGTAGGTTTATTTCGTGTTACCGTATTCATCAAGTGTTGAATTAATTTCAGGGATAATATTAAATAACAAATAAAAAAAAAACAAGGGCAGTAAATTTGCTCTATAGTAGGTTTCGAGTATACCTACTTATATAGTCATTGAGAGACTGATGCCCGTAATGCCTGTGTTTAATTTCAATTTAACAATAAATAATTGCATTCCAAAAACGATTCCGAGTTGAAACTGTTTGTCAAAACTCATCCTATATTTTTAAGGATACATCCATGTATTTATCTGCTAGTTATACGATATGTAGAACTGAATAACTGATTTTTAACAAAAACATACTATATATTTTGATATTTTGATATCTTTTTTTTTTTTTTTTTGATCGTAAGCCCGGCAACTATGGCCATTAGCTGTATTGTTTGTTTGTAGTTGTATTGTATTGTTGGTAGTAGTAGGAGGGGAACACGTGTGTGTTGGGTTTCGGCAGAATTTTCAATTTGGGCACCCGTAGGTATCATGCCATGCCCGAAGAAGAATGATGACCAGTGGCCGGGAATCGATCAGGCGTCGGCAGCGTCGCGACCGACGCCTTAGACCGCTCGACCACCTCGTCCCCCTATTTTGATATCATATTATGTTATTAAAGCTAGGTATTAAATTGAAATATAAGTCAATACCTAGTCAGAAATAGCGTAAGATAGGTAGTTACAAAAATAGCTTAAAAATAGTCTAAATATAATGATACGTTTCAGTTACAACATAATGTTTTTAAAATCATAGTTATTTTGTTTAAATATTTAATTTTGTGAATAAATTAAATTAAAATGTCTATAAAATCAAAACCTGTGATTGTGTATTTTTTATTTTTTTATTTGCTGTTAGAAAAATGTATGATTAACCTTTTTTTCATAGTTTTTGACCAAAAAACATTTGTATTAACATTTACAGGAAAAAAAAACCAAATGTTGTCAAAAATAATATTCTATATTCATTGTATAGGTACTTACTATATAATATATTTCTGCCATCTTCGATTATTTTACTTGTAATTTTTTTTTTTACCACCATAATACAGACTACAACCAAATTGTCCATCAGTAACCACATACACTGTAATATTGATGGTTAGAGAATTTTTTTGGAATAATTATTAGTGTCTGGCAAAAAAAACACACTATTTTAAAAGTAATACATTCATTTCTCTTTTCTACAGAATCTAATAAAGACATTTTAAAAACGATTATGAGATAGAAGAGATTCATCAGAATGACAGAATATTAATATAATTGTAATTATTATGTACTGTTTAATAAGTTATAATATTAAGTGTTAATGGTCGATTGAACGTTTAATATTAATTGAAATGATGCTAAGCCAGACTATAGTGATTGGTAAAACGTGGACATTGAATTTGTTTGAACAGAGTTGGTCCATAATGTTTATGTAAATTTATTCACTATTCTTACACGGTACATTTTTAATTACACTGAAATATACATTTAAATTTATTCAATATTTAAAATAAATTCGTTAAATGTCAATTGACCTTATAATAATATAATATAAATATGTCTAATGTGTATCGACAATTATTTATATTTATAACAAAAATAAACTTTAAATTTTATTACATATCACATATTACTACAGTATTATTTTAGGATACAAGCGTCGTGTTTTAATAATACTTTATCGTATAGCACAATAAAAATACTGTGAATTAAATGTTTTCAAAAATAAAGCAATCTCGTCAAAATTGTTCTAATTACGTTAAACTATAATAATTTTGTAGTTTTTACTTTAATTTTACTCGCAATGTATTATAATGTCGGTGAAATCGTACCTACTATTATAAAGTACAATATCGTTTATATAGTTGAAGAGCTTCTTCTTTTCTTTTTTATTTACTTTCCCACCCGTTTTGTGTCTCGTTCGTCGTTTTTATCGAATTAATAAATAAATTGCAACAACTCAATAAAACTATAAACCATTTATTAATCCCGTTGTGCTTAAACATGCATTTTAGAGTAAACAGTAGCGTAAACTTGTACAGAAACTATCCATTACAATATGTACAAACCCAATTTCATTACCTCTAAGAGTCTATAATAATCGATAATAGTATAGTTCCAGCCTGAAATATTTTCGTGATAGTTTTAACAATTGCGAAAACACTGTACTTAAAAAATAATAATGAGTAACATTTTTTACGAGAGTTCGTCGTCGTGTTCGTCCCGTTAGAATAATAATCATTAATTAGTTGAAGAAACATTATGATATTGCAGAATAAAATATTCTAATTATATGACTTATACGTTAACGTAATTTTGTTATATTGTATATTTATTTTAACGATACGCCGAGAAGACTCAAGCGAAAATGCCAAATGGCTACGTGAAACTCTCAAATTCTAATGCATTAATACACGCACTCACACACACACACATATATATATATAAAGAAAAGAAGAGAACTTATTAAAAACATATGTAGGTACGTATTATAAAGAGCTGTTGATGCCTGGTTTTCTTAATCACGCTCATCAAGCCAATTATACAAACATACACTGTTATCACATTTATTTATTGTACCTACCTATGTTTTGTATAGATCGCAAATAGAGTTTCAATTAAATAAAAAAATATGTACAAAAGTGTCAAATATAACATAACCTAACAAGATATGAATTTCAACAGTATAATGAAATACACAATTATAATAATATAATAGTGCTGAGCAATAAAAATAATAAAATATAATATTATAAAAGTGGCTCAGCTCGGTGCAGTGGCTAAAATTAATCACGCAACATGATTGAGAGTAAGCAAAGGCATGTAAATTCCCAGATGGGTGACAATTATTATAGCGATAAAAGCCTTGCCACACTATGTACACGTGTTACAAACCATACTTACCGGGCTCTAGACCAATAAAAAAATATGTGCTGTAAAAAGTTTCAATAGAACATTAAAACGAAATAAATACATTTGGCCATCGTCAGCTAATATCGTGGTTCTGTAAATGTACAGTCGCCACCTGCAGACCGTAATAATATATTGTGTATATTGTTGGGAATAATATTCTTTTTAAACAGCTGGTTGCTAATATAGTAGCTATCTATTTTTATGATCTGAAACGATCGCAAAGGACTCCGGGTTTATCAACGGATAATCAAACCCATATTTATATCGATAAACTAGTAAGGAAATACAACACCGTGTTCTAGGGACACTAAACTGCGTCTGCATAATGTACAGAGTGGGCTGACCTGTTTTTTCGCGTGCTATATAATAATATAATATATTATGTCTGCGAGAACACCACTGCAGTTCATGTATATTTAAATGTACGAACGAACGGTATGTATGTACAGGTGTCCCCGGAGGATTCACTAATTATATAGACTCGCGCGGTATCCATGTGTGTGAATTAGTAAATCCTCGAGAGACACCTTAGGTATGCGAATGTACCTACGTTTGTAAAAACTATAAACGCATGGTACGAAAAAAATGTACGTGTACCCACTTAAATTTAACGCGTTCAATATGCGTGTGAGTGGCGTACGATATTTTATTGTATTTAAGCCTGCGAAATTCACCGTTTTACCGTTTACAGAGATAATAATAATATCGTCCCTTTATTCGATGTTTTTGAGTAGGTAAGATTATAATAGTAATGATAATATTTTACGGAAATCGTTTTCCCATCAATTTCAACACTCGTACAATATGAACTATAATATGGCATTATTATTTCGTTGTGTGTATAGAAAAACCACTCGACCAATTTGCAGTGGCGAACAATAATATAAATGCGTGTAATGATTATTTAAATATTAAATTGTATCACTTTTATTAATCGTGTGTGTGTGTGTGTGTGTGTGGGTGGGTGATATTGTTTTTCTTACGTTATACAACTATATGGCTACACCCGACCTCTATTGATTGTAGTTATTATTGGTATGCCACATAATAATAATAATAATATTTCGAATACTCTGCACATTGACGATATTTCGGACGATGAAACCGAGTTGGATAACTCGCGGGGGTGTGCCAAGAATATATTGTATGGGTATAGTGCATAATAATAATATGTACGGTAGCTCTTATACATAATATCTAAAATTGGCGACGGTTAAAGTTACTAGCGTATAATATATAATAGTTCAATGATTTATGGTCCATTGACGTTTGATAAATTAGAGTTATTTTATAGGTTTACTGGTTGTATACTTTCTTCGATATTTCGTTCAATGGATATGCGCGCTAGCGTGTAGTACGTATTATGAAAATATGAATTATGATCGTCGTAGACATCTACCAAAACGCAAACAAATGTTATGTATTATTGGCAAAATTATCTGCGATTTGGCTGTTAAACATTATATTATATGTAAGCCATACTCTGAAACAGGCTTGGACTTTATTTGTATATATATAAATAAAAATATTCACATGATTCTTATAGTTTTAACAATTCGCTTCCCTGATTTTAGCTCTCTTCCTCAATCCCTATTAATCTCTCTTTCTCTCTCTCTCTCACACACACACACACACACACACAAGCACTCGCATCCCTTTAGCACATTTGTGTTATGGTAAACGTCTACTCATTTTATGCGTAAATTGATTTAAACAATCTATAAACTGTCATAATATTATAAAATATAGCTCGGTTTTTGGGTCTTGTTTTCAATACGTCACTATATAAAAAAAAAAAATAATAAACAAATTACAACAATGTTCGCTACATTTATAACCGAATCGTATTTTGGTACCTTATGGCCATGTGCCGTGGCCCTTATTGGCTAATACTTTTGCAACTATATACTGCATTCTATTATGCAGTATAACATTTTATCAAAAACCTAACCCCCCGTAAAATGCCTTCTGGACGGCTCGAGTATATAATAATATCGTATATGTGTGTAAGAATATATAATATAGTGCACTACGCTATTGGTCCATTGAACATGACGCTTTTCCACTAGGTCACATTGTTAGATTTAACGGGACACATAATTTCACAAAACTGAAAAACGCATTTAAAACGTTGAAGAAAAAATAAAGCGATTCACAATTTTTTAGGGGATTGTTTTAATTTTATATCTAAACAATAAGGAGAATTCATAAGGGTGAATGCACTTTAAAATTCCAACTTTCAATTTTATAAATAATCACCCTCTTTTAGTAAATCAATGCTTGACATAAACGTATAATTAAACATAGTCCGGAGTATCGAATTTTATATTCTTGTAATAATATACCTAACTTTGATTCACATTTAATAAATTTGATAACGAACATGAATATTAGTTAAACCTAAACATACATATTGTATTTATTATATAATATATATTTTTTGCAATTTTTTTCTATTCTTTCTTTAAATCTTCAATATTTATATCTACAATGTTTAATCTCTTCTAAATCTATATAATAATAATAACTGTACTCTTTACCCATTAGTGGTATTTAAACTTTAAATTTAAAAATTAATATATATATATATATATAATGCGTTACACACACTCCATTGCAGTAGTCATCAACCCTTATTCATTTTAATCACATAAATTAATATAAATTAGAACCATACAACAATATATTCTGTACAAATTTGAACCATTTAGTACTTAAATTTATCATAATTCGTTTGCATTAATACGGTCGATTGGTNGGGGGGGGTGCTTTAAACATCCAAAACATCCCACTGACTACGCCTCATGGCTGATGACACGCACTGTGCAATGATCGACGACAGCATAACAACATAACAAGTGACAAAAGAGCGTTGAAAATGGATTGTTTTACTTGGGAAACGAGACCATCAACTGTGCAATATTCGACTAATTGAATTTGTATTTAATCGTTGCGGGTAATTGCTCTCAAGATTTCGCGTGGTTCAAATTACAAATCGTAATATTATTTCATAACATTACCACGGTGTATGTTTTATAGAATATTAACATCGATTTTACGCCGGCGATTATTATATGCTGCACCAGACAACGAATGATAATGGTCAACATAAATCCATAATAATGGTGTACATTGTGTATATATTATGCACAATATGCGTCATATTATCGTATTCGTTTTCCGGACATTTGTTGCATCGTAAAAGTAGCATACGAATACTTCTTTACACGTTTTAGAAAACAGAAAAAGAAACCCGCGTTGTTGGATGAAATATATTTAACAGCGAGAGTCGTAAATTAAATCCTAAATCAATTTAAAAGTACGAAAATAATTTAAATAGCGTCATACATTTCAATGAGACTGTCATTTTATTATGTTTTAATTCTCTCGATTGTTTTTTTTTTTTTTCATTAGTTCTATCGTTATTTTTATTTTTGAAATAAATTTCAAAACTTTTTTTGTACCTAAGTAATTTAATATAAAGTAAAAAAAAAAAAAACACTCAAGTCTCATTTGTCTTACAATTTGTATTTATATTCGGTTGTTTTATTTTAGAAAATTGTAACAGTTGTGTTTCGCACGTTTGTTGCAAAATGTAATATGTGTTATACATAACTACCGTTTACGATACCTATATTTTATTTATGAAATAATGCTTAACATCGAAATACATTACTCTGGGATTTGAATACAACGAGTGGTACGTTGGTAGTAAATAGAAAGTAACGATTGATGAAATTATTTTGTGCCATAGTGTGTTGAACAGTTTTGGTTTAGAACATCGAAATCTTATTAGTATGAATATTTGTTTAATAAGTTATTGCAATTAATTACAATACACGAAGTGGTCGATGAGAAATTTTCCCGTTTAAATACTGGGAACCCGGGAGTCATTAAATTTCGTATCAAACTTTATACTTATAATATGTAATAATGTTAAGTCAACCATGTCTTCGAAATTTAACATCAACTTTCGAACATGCGGACATCCATCGGTCCGTATACATTAAAAGATGTGTCGTATCGTTAATCTCCCGGTGTTCTCTTCTGACGTCTAATTTTATCAAATTAAATAACTACTGGCTCCTTTTAACTAGACAAACGCCAAAGTTAAGCTAACGAGCGAACGCCGAGAATATTCCAAGACGGTTTTTTTTTCCACCCAAGTGACAAGTAATTTGTTTTGGGTGTATATTGTACCACGCACACTCACACATATTCTTTACATTTCTCATCTTGCTAGTAATTTTAAAGTCTAAAAGTTGAGGTCATTTCAATTAATACAATATATATATATATATATTAAATGCGTAGTAGTATACTGGTCCATGAGTCATTGTCACCGTTGCTTAACACTGTGGCTGATGGAAACCAAAAAACTAACGGTTTACGCCTGACCTAAAAATATAATAATATTATATAATATATGTATTATGTTGGTACGCATTCATTTCAATTTGTCACAAAAGTTTTCGTATAACAATATAATATATAATTTATATATTTAATAGGATTTTTTGTTTCGTATATACAATTTTTATTGGTGACGTTTCAGAAAAGTTGTATAGAAATTATGGCTCAAAATGTTCGTGATCCAATATAAGTTTTTTGCTAGACAATTTTCGTAACTGACAGAAACTAAAAGCAGATACATAACACGATACTTGTTCCAAGTTTTGGAGCTCAACCAAAAGAAAAATAATAAATGGAAATGGAGAAAAAGAATATTTGAAAATAAAAGAAACAATTAATATTACAGACCGATAAAATTCAACTTAGTCACCGTAACCAACAGACCAATAATATATATATTGTTTAAGGAATCGTATTTTAACAATTCTTCATTTTAACAATAGGTATATATTTTTCCCCTTGAATAAAGAATTATTATTATTATTATTATATATTATATAAATTATTATAAAACATAAAATATTCTGCACCTCTAAAATAAAAATACATTGCTTCTATACTATTTATTATACTTTAATGTTAAACTTAGTATTTTTTCCAATTTAAAAAACTTTCTTTGCAATGGGAATAATAATATTATCCTTCACCAATACGTAGAATTTGTAAATAGAACAATACGATGGTCATATTATTAGCTATTGCCGCTTCGAAATAATATTCAAATGATTCTATTATATCAAAATTAGATTTATTTTAATTTAAAAATGTTCGATAAGGTAAATATATTTTTTTGTCTATGTGAGTAACCATTACATTTTGGTAAGTACAAATGAAAACAAATTATTAAAATAGTAATGTAATGTAAGAATGGCATTTTAGGGGTACAAGGGTATGCGCATTTGAATCGCATAGATGTTCTATATACTTTACTGATTCGTTATTGAAATATTGAAGACAGTTTTTAACGCAAAAAATACAATTTTAATAAATTTAAACTTTTTATGATAAAAATAATATTTTTTTATTTTAAATTAACCTTAGTTAGATGATATATTTATTGAACATTATAAGTACTTTAATATTAACTAACTTGACCTATCTTCTGAATTTCCTTTTAATGAATCATTATTAATTCAAAAAATATTAATTAGCTTTTTGCATTACGCATGTACCAATTCGTTCCCATCGTTATTAAAGAAAAAGAAAACTATCAATTACCTATTATAATGTTTTAATGTTTAATAATACGGATTTTTAAAATCTCATTATAGTACCTATCCAGTGAAAGAACACTCTAATTCTTCACATACCCACATGGCCACATGATACAATGCCATCGAGACCGGTTCAAATATGGGAGGGTTTCACTGAAGAACAGATTTTCGTCTTCGAGTTCTCTCGCTAGACAGAGTACATTATGTTCAGTGAGTGACTCTGATTGTGGTTAGCTTTTGTTCAACTGTTTTGCATTCCACGTGTAATTCTTCGATGACTCTGCCGATGCATGTTAGCTAGATACAGTAACATTATATTATTATGATCGCAAAGTAAAATAAATTTGATGCATTAGTCACAAGTTTTTTTTAACTCAAATTTCCTGTTAAAAGTCATAAATAAAAAACTAAAGGGAAGGAAAACTTTCACGAAACGTTTAACTCGTGTATACGTGTATTCTTGATATTTTAAATGTTTTCATTGTTATTATGATTTCTAAACGCAACGAAGTGTCAAATGGCGTTAAAAAACATAAAAGTTTATTTTATTAGTATTATATTCTTATTATATATATATATATATATATATATATATATATTATATTCCTATTATATACCTATATATATCATATGAAATATATGTTCTGCAGCAATAAAATTAAAAACTTCACTATAAACTTTTATGATATTATGTGGCAATGTGTGAAAAATGCAAAATAAATATACTTTCAATAGAACCATCATACTGTAAGTTATGGTTTCTCTTCGTTACTGCGGATTTGAGTTATAAGCTGTAGTTGATAAAAAATACTAAAAACATTGATGTATTGCTAGTAGATATATAGAAGAATTTTTTTTTTCATTTAACTATAATAGTAATAACTACTTATAATACAATTTTTGACTGTAAATATGTATCATAAAATAATAATATAATTTTTTTAAAAAACTCTTATTTAATAATTTGTGTTCAAATTTTTTCTCGGTTGAAACTACATCATTAAGAGTTGTCCACGGTATTATATTATAAGTATATTGTTTGATAATTTATCACATAATGAGCTAAAAAAAAAAATGAATTTTAACAAGTTTTAGCCCCACCTAACTGAAGAACCTTTGGAAATCTTAAAAAGTTTTGGTTAATCCGGAGTGTTTCATAAAAATATTGTTGAAAATGAAACGGTTTAAAGTTATTTATAATAATTATTAAAAATACACTCAAAGTTTTATGCTGAATCAGTTTTTACATACCTATTTATCTATTTTATATTTTTCTTTATTTTGTTATATTTATTATTCTAATAACTGACCGTTTTATGAACAGTACAATATATAATATATTTTCCAACATTCAACTGATATTAAAATCGTAAAAAATTGTCAGTATTTTACTATTTTGTTTATATTCAATGTTATTGGCGTATGTAACTCTTGAGATATAAAAAGTATAATTTAAAACAAATCAACTGGGGCACACGATGGATAACTTCCATTTGAGAAACGCGCTCAGGACTACCAGATTTGTCTAATGTGTGCGGGTTAAATACAACCTATAAAACGCCTTATAGAATGTCGCGATCGTCATACATTATAAAAGTTGTTTGTAATTTATCTAAATTCCATGCGAGTTTGACAATCGATAGGTCGTTTTATGTTGTATGCGGTAATACACGGCAAGTATAAACTATGATCATAATATTCTACTTAAATTGATTAAATTATAACAAATATTATGATTTAAGTCTCTGATTGAATACAATTATACTGAAATGACTCTTTATAGTGACATTATTTTCTTTCTCCGGTAATGACGTTGAAACATATCATCAATAGAAAACAGATTGTATAATGGCCCAGATATTAATCTATTTATTGTTTTTTAACGAATTCCCTAACATTTTTCGATATACAAATAAAAGGGTAAAAAAATGTTAATTATTTGCAAACTCTCGTCCGATGTAAACACTGGAACTGCAACCTCGACCGATTTCGGGTGAAACTACGTGTGATATACATATATAATTAAAAACTGTATAACGTATACGGCTTAACAGCTATAACGATCGTTTTACGAATACGCGAGAAATGCACTCCACCAGTGTCGAGGTCCAATACCGCGTGCAAAAAAATAATAATATACGTATCACACATTTTTTATTTTACAAAACTCCTTTTTATATATCATATAAAAATGGAAAAAAAAATGGAAAAAAATGATATCCGTTCTCTGTTACACGATTATCGCACCCGCACGACACGCTTGTGAATATTATCACGTCACGTAATCCGGCCATAACAAGAACCTTTACATAATATATACATTATGCCTAAATAACGTCATATATACGCCAACCGTACACATATTATAATATAATAATAACATGTAACTGTGCAACGCGGAGTAGTATTTTAGTCACAGCGGCGGGATCTAATTCATTCCTCCTTGGTCGAGGTCAAACACGCCGAATATTATAATGCCATCATACTATTATTATTATCTCCGTCTTCATTAGTATACGGCAAAACGAATTAATATCGTCGTATCTGCGTCTGTCTACACCGTCGCCGACGCTTTTATAATACTGTCTTTGGTTATGCAGTACGTTAAATAACGATTCGTTGTGGCATAATTTATGACGTATAATCGACATGGCTGAGCCTGATCAGTATAAGAATAACCACCGTGTTGAATAGTTATGTTTAAACGTTATGTGTTGGTTAAAACGATATTGGCACAGTATAATAACGCACAGCATAATATTATGTGCACGCGAATTCAAATTATGACACGCTGAACGATATATTATTATAGAGATCGTCCTAAAGAAATTTTGTTGTGATGATGTACAACACGAATATAATATTGTACACGCTCGAGAATCAGATATTTTATTTTTTTCCATTGGTCTCTGAGGGTGGTTGAAGAATAGCACGTGTTTACGTTGAACAACAGGATTCGTCGTCGCCGAAAATCCGGGTGGTAACCCATCTGCAGTGACTAAACGACATTGCCTACTTGTCGTGACTCGTGCGAGTTATATTATTCAACCTAGATTTACTTTGACAAAAAATACGAAATATATTTTACTTTGAAATAAACCTATATAAATATACATCAACAAATCATATTACATTATTATTATATATATATTTTTTTTTTTTTTGTTCTATAAATGAGTGTAAAATACTATAAATATATTATTATTATGATATTTTATGGGCTAATGGCTACAACTATGCCCCTAAATTGCCTACCCGACGCGCCGTCTTACATTTATAATATTATTTTATTATTATATTAATGTGTTTTGTACAAATATCTGTGACCTCAATTTTACAAATAGGCTAATCTAACTCATGTATGTGTTTGAATTGCTATCCATGTATTTACTATTGATCTAGCGTTGACTGGTACCATATGATCGACCGTTTCCCTTTTTAAATTAGGAGCTGTTAGAATATACGACGGTAATGGTTTTTAGTATTACACAACTGAAGCACTCATTGGAACAACCGAGCAAATCCACTTTTCAGAATTGTACAGGGAGACTATTTCAAAACTCGTTATCCCATTTATCACTACAGAAAATAATTTACTGAATGTATGATAACTCTAAATATAATAATCCTATTTGTATGGTTGGTATACCAATCGAAAGGTATTTCTTCCGTGAATTCAGTTTCATAGAACAGTCAATTCACGAGAAAAGTAATATAGAAACCGTTTGTATGAATTAAAACATTTAAATTCAACGATACTGCGTGAATCGGATCTTTGGTAGGTACGTATTATACCAAAACTGTTTTTTTTTTTTCAAAGGCAGTTATTTTATTTTAAAAATAAAAATAATATTTATGATATTTATTTGACATCATAATCTTAGACTGAAAATAAAACTTTCTACAAAATGTCTTTCTCTAATCTGATGCAGACATTATTTCCATAAATTTTAATTTGATCTTTTTTTTGGTACTGTGATGGTTAGTGTGCTTTAATAAAATGGATTCACATCATTGCATGTACCAACTAAAAGGCATACATTTTATTCATTATTGGTTGCGTTGGATGGATTAATATACAATATTGTTATTGTTTAATATCATACGAACAAAAGTGCACATAATTGTGTAAGACGAATAACATAACGAAAATATTCTTCCTGTATATTTTGTTAGACCTTAGAAACCACAACAAATAAAAGCTTTTGACCCGGAAATGTTTCAGATAACCAGCGTTGAAAATAATCAATATATTTTAATAGTTAGAAAAAAACTAAAAAAACTAAATGTTAAACTGATGTTTTTAAGGTAGACCCCACAATACTGGTAATTCAATTATTATTCATCAATATCATATGACTATTTTAACCTTTGTTTCAATCGCATCCCACAAATACGCAATTAATCGCGGTTCGAGTATAGTTCACTACGCACCGGTATGACACTGTCATGTGTAAATCAGAGAGAAAAAAGAGTGTTTGCGAAAAGTTTGATTTATATATATTTTTATAACAACATCGCGTTTTGTACTGTCACTGTTCGGAATTGTCGAAATTGATCTCTCCGGGCCATTGCACATCGCTGTTGACGGTGATAGGACGGCAAAGCGATGAGTGGCGTGGAGGAAGTCGCGTTTTTCCGGCTCGACCTACACGCATTTTTGAAAGCGTGACAATTTGACCACTTGTCATTGCAATTTATTGTGGAATACCATCGAATTAATTACCATATACCGTATCCGCCGTGATTCGGATGGTATTTTTCAGACGGATTATTTAACATTAAATATTATAACAAAGTCCTATAATATTATTTTGTTCGTTTGTTGTACGAATGTATGACTGTGCGAATGTGTAGGTAAGATGTATTTACCTGTTTAATGTCGACTGTAAATTTAGCACAGTGGCGAATAAATGACGAAATAATATACACATTTTTTATCGTTTATTTGAAAAATACAATCCATAAAAATGTTTATTTACAATATCCATATCATATTTGATGTAGGTAGTTAGACGTAAATTATGATATTATGATTAAAACAATTAGGTACCGAACAATCAGCAGTAATACTTTGGACGCGATATAATATTTAAATATGTTTATCTATTCTATATTTTGTTAATCTGTAAATTTTATTATTACTATTACTATTATTTTTTTTTTTTATGCCGTTAAGTCAATTCTTATTTAGCCTTTTTGGCTGATTTCCTGGGATGTTGCTGGAGTCTAAGACTAGGTTTGGCGGTTCACGAGATGGAATTAAAAGAGTTTGTAAGTGGATATTAATACTTCTGAGATTGTTGGAATTTTTAAGTCCTAGTGGAGGAATGGAGGATGATTTGATACGTAAATTGTCAATTTCCTAATCATTCCTAATGATATTAATATTAGAATTTGTATTATGCTGGTATTTGATTTCTTAATTCTTTGATGTGCCTCGCGTAATAGTATATAGTACAAATCAGTAAATGTTATCATATGTATAAAAATAGATATAGTATATGTATTTAAATTTATAAGACAACAATTTTCATCTTTATGCTTCATATATTTTATACATTTTAAATTTACATACACAAATTATACATACACATATTATACATATACCATGAGAAAATTCAAATCTACAAATTTCTTTAAATAGTTTGATAATCTCACATTTCTTCTTAATATTTAAAATGTTGTTTTTCGCTCACGTCTTTGTTGGAAAATAATGGACATTTCTGAATTTTGTGAAACTCCGTTGGAAAAATATTTGTACATTTATACTTAAGTATGTACAAGAAATTTTCAATCGGTTTACGTGTGTCAAAAGCGTTTTCAGCGGAAAACAAGAACAAAACAATAACACAGACTATAGCAAAAACCAATAACTCTGTCGTCGTTTCTGAAAAAATTCTAAAAATAAACAAAGATTTTTTTATCGTTATTTCCAATGTCGATAGCAAAAATAACGACCACTACGAGTGTCGGAATTCCACGCAGGTATATAAAGTTAGAGAATAATTTTTTAATTAATTGTACGATTCTCGTTTAATTAAACTCTCTAGTAGATGTACAGACTGAGTGGATTGACGAGGTTTTTAACGATTATCTCGATAGGCCAAATATCGTATCGACATGGGCTAATATAAAATATGAAAACAATTTAGATGGGGTCCATATTTAATTACTTAAGTGTTAAATAATTTTCTTAAGTAATACTACTATTACACAAATTTAATCAACACATACCCTGCAATTCCCTGCAAAACATCAACTATCGAGACACTGCGTGTTTGTTAGTGACAAAAAAGAAATATCTTTCTTTTAAACTATGTTCATAATATAATTTTATGCTGGTACAAAATAAAAATTCCTATAATATGTATGACACAGAATAAAAATTGGTCACCTACTGCGATTGTCTCCGTATACAGTTATTGCGGGGCGTGTATATACGTTTTTATTTTTAACAACATATTGTGTAGTAAAGGATTGAACGACAACATTTCTGTTAAATTAAATAATACAAAAAATAAAGGAAATAATTTTGAGTAAAAATGAGGCACGTGCGACGTGCATGTACGTCAGCTGGATGTAATATTGCTATTACGCCCGTATAAAACAGGAGAGAATTATTCAACTTTTTAGTATTATGCATAATATGGACTGAGGGCTTTACAAACCAGAAAGATCTCTAGACTTGTTATGAAGAATCGCGCCGAGTTAGTGACGGGACGTATATCCATATACATTACATGTAGAAACTTATGTATCCCACTTTTATACTCAACATGAAACCTAAATATACTTCTCATCTAAACCCACGTAAGACTTCGCATATATTATCTAATGTAAACCCATGTTGAACTCACATTTATCTTATTTAAACCCGTTCAAAACTCGTATAATAAATAATACGTATATGTATATTTTTTTGTTTCATTATTATTTTGAACTGATAACAGTATCAACATCACTGTGCAATAGCAATACATTACCTGATACTCTTTATTTTTAAACGTTTTTAAACATTCCATAAAATCAGTATACCTGGACTATATGCAATATGTAATATTAAAAAAGGATGTGTAATATATATACCGAGGATGTATAATATAATAATATTTTTTCTAGAAACGGATTTTTAAAAAAATTTCGATGAACATACTAAGATATTAAGATATTAAGATGCTGATTTGAAACAGAAGTATAAGTAAACATTTTTAGTCAATGATGAATCGTATAATTTATATTAACTATACTATTAAGTAACCTTCCAAAACACAAAAAATAAAATATATATAAATATGAATACCATATAATATTTAAACATATTTTTTCTTTTGTTACAGAATTTGGAGTTGTACCTAGTTGTGACGCTGTAATCAGTGGTAACAACTTTCCGAAAAAATTGTCACAAAAACGTACGGTCAGTGTAAAAAATTCAACAGTCATAACCACGGTACAACTTATACTGCTGTGTAACTTAACGGTGGCGTCCGGTATGCCAGCGGAAGGCCACGGTGACGTCCTCAACCGTACGTGATCTCAGTGACTGTTCGCCGGTATGGTGAAACGGCCGGTGACCGAGTACAATACTCCGGTTACTTCGCAGACGCCTACTATACCGCAACAGCGGTCATGGAACATGGTGACAACGTGTTCAACCACACCCCCACGTCCGTCGTCACGTCACTCGATCCACGGGACTCACTTTACCGGTTGAGTGTCATGGATAACGGCACCGACCCCACGGTCCAACAGGTATTAATATCAGATGATATGTATTATAGAGCGAACCGAGTACATTTTGAATTTATAATATTCTGCACTAAACAATTATAATTATAGCCTATACTTGGTATTAGTCTTAGTGCCTGATATTTTAGGATTGAAGAGGGTTGATGGCAAAATAGCGTTTGAAATTATATCGCTATTTAATATGGCATCAAAATCCAAATATTTTGTTTTGTACAATGTATTATATTGTAATGAAAAAAAAATAAAAGAATGAAACCATGATGGTGAAAATTCAAAATAGTAATAGTAGCTGAAATATATTATATAATATTTCTTTTGGCTTTAAGATTATTATATGTAAGTGCGGGTAAATCTGACATTATATCTGACCCGACGTTCTTTATGAGTTTATTCGACTGGGAGTTTGACAGGCTCCAATTATGTTTGTGCTGTATTTCATTATATGAGTAGAAGAGAACAAGCATGTGTAGGTGTAACTTACACGTATTGAAGAATATAATGTATCTAAATTAATATTTTTCTATTAATTTAATCTTAAAAATAATTTAATAAATATTAGTAGTATAGAAAGGCCGGTTCTGGTGACCCCCGCTTCACC
>WHPZ01567215.1:0-10276 GCA_016617965.1 Macrosiphum rosae
TTACATAATAAAAAACCTAGAATAACTATTTTAGTTATTTTGTTGTGATTGTATAATATTATTCGTGGGTACTTGAAACTTCTAAAGTGTACTACTATATATCTATAATATTATCTGGGTTTATTGTTGGTGTATAACGCGTTATAAGTACATAATGGATATTGTGATATGATTAATTTGGAATTCATTATAGGTCAAGTTTTTTTAATACCATAGATAAGTATACAATAATATGTCTTATACCTTGAAGGACATTCCGTCTCCGCTCAGAATCGTTTTTCTTATACAATGATATAATATCATTGAATTCAAATATGATACCATCCATTATACAGTGACCCACTTGTAACCTACTGTAAAGCAGAGCGACACCCACTTGCCCACCTTTTTAACTATAAAATTTGAACTTTAAATGCTTATAACATTTTTTTTGTGTTAGTATTTTTTAACTGCTATTGTAACAATATATCAGGCTTTGTATTAAATTGTTACACTTTTTGACACAAAAAATAATATTGTACAGACATTTATAGATAAAAATAATTAAAAAAAAAGAAAACTGAAAATGGCCGTAAACAGAGTAGAACGGGTCAAAATATTTTCAAAATCTTATCAAGTATAGGACTTGATAAAATTAAAATTCTGTGAAAATTGCATGTATTTAAGGTCATTTGTTTTAGAGTTACACCAAAAACCATAATCGAATTTGATGAAAACCTATTTTGAGTTACCTACCTACCGAATGCACCAACTATATTCACTTTCACATCGGAAAAGATACTGAAGTTTAAAATCCAAGCATTGTTTCGACTACTTATCATGTAGGTACTCAGACACACACACAAAAAAAAAAAATAAAAACACACACCATTGTAAAATCAATACTTTCATCGCTCCGCTCAGAATCTAAAATTGAAGAAACTCACTTATAATTTATATACTTACACAACTCCGTTATAACTTATTTTTTGATAGCTTAAAGTATTTCATAATTACACGATTTGCAAGAAAATTGATTTTATCTTGTTAAATTTAATTAGTTAATGAAATATACGAAAAATTTAGATATTATATAATATAATATAATATATATAATAAGCAGATATTATTATATGGCCAGGTAATGATTTAAAATAGGCTTGCAAATATTTTGGGCACCAATAATTAATAAACTGAAATTACACACCACAGAAATATTTTTGAATTCATATTTGATCACAAAGAGTACAATATTTTATTTTTAAATTTCTAAAAAACGTCGGTGTTGATTTCTGCAGAATATCAACTAATTAAAAAAACATAAATAATTTAAGCAGATCATCAGAATGTGCAGTGATATCATATTGTACATAATATTATTGTTTACATATTCATACTTATTATGATTGCATAATATAGCACTTCATATTTATTTATTAAAACTACTATAATAAGCTAAATTTATTTAAATAATTGGACATTACCTGTATTTCGAAAAAGTCCTTTCGTTTTATATTAATTGTTAGGTTTGTAACAGTTTTAACGATTGCCTAATCAATATACCTACCTATATAGTGTTAACGCATAATATTATGCTCTTTTTTCCGTTATTCCATATCAATGGCATTCTTTACATTGTGTTACAGTTTGTGTTTGGTGACTGTTGTAGTGTGTTTCACAAAAAAGATTCCATTCTGTCACGTATCAGTGATTTGCCCTCGGGGTATCCAATTATTAGACAGATAATATGTCACCTATTTTCAATGTGTCGACTCATGTCTTCGTCTTGACGTTAGCATATTATAGATAGTAAACTTTTTTCTTTTTAATAAACTTTTTCTTTGATTTTACGAAGATTTTCTTTATTGTACAGTATACAATGATATCAAATTTAAGATTAACTCTCTCTGGTAAAATGTATTCTCTAAGACTTCTACCCCTCATGACTTCCAATTTACCTTCTTCAATTATTCCCTAACATGCCCTGTTCCATAAGTCTATATACTCAGCAAACTATTTTGACAATTCCCCAATATTATCCGGCCTATAAAAATATAAAGAAAAATGAAACACATTGCTTGATGATCGTAATTGGGGAAATCGCTTAGCAACATATCATTGTATTTTTTTTATTTTTTTGTTTCGATTAGTTTGTCGATGACTATGGTTAAAAGTGAGATAAGGTATTTGAATTACCTAATTTAGGAGAGGGGTAAATTAGGGATGTTAGATTTTTATTTTGGTGTTCATTACTTGTGTAAATATGGATTTTTTATTATTTTGTTGCTTGTGAATACATTACTGTTGTTATTTGTTTACGTAATTTTAATCTGAGATGTTGCTATAATGCAGGCTTGATAAAGTATATTAACATCATAATTTATATTTTATTCTATTTAATTTGTGAGTTTTTTTTCCTAGGGGTTGTTTATGGAAGTATTGTAGATTTTTAATAACTTAGATATCCACGATAATTGATGGAAAGATATTTTTTTCACACAGCACATTTTGGCAGGGAAGTCATGACTTTTTAGGTGCCAACACTAGTTCAGTGGTTTTAGTTACAGAGGATACATGTGCACTGGTTGTTATAGTATTATGTGGTATGAGTGTGTGACCATGATTATGGAAGTCTATTTCCTGATTTCTACTTCTTTACAACTGAATATTTTATCAACTTGTTCAATTATTTTTTATTTTTTCAAAAAAATTTTTATCACTGTGACTTTTAAATCTGAATTGTTTTGTATGGTTTCCTTTTGGTTTTTTTCGTGCTGTTTTAATAAACAATTTTAATTGGCTGACTCGGACCTTTGATACTCTGTTATTTATTAATAATACGTAATTGTTACTGATAACGGAAAGAAGTTGTTGCTTTAAAATATTACAAGAGTGGTTTAAGCTAAGTAATTCAAATACTTGGAAAACCGTACCTCTTCAATGGCTTATAATTAGAGAGAGAGAGAGAGAGCGAGACAGCGAGTTGTTTTATATAAAGAACATAATATGACGTGTTAAGTTCACGATACTCATTCGTACTGCTACACGAAGCTGAATTACATTTGATAAATAATGAAAAATTATTTTTCAAAATAATGATGGTTTGTAAGATTTCTTTTTCGTTGCTATATAGACTACAAACAATATTCATTGTCGATGGAACAAACGCCGCTGGTTCAACGGAGGGTTCAATTAGCTGTCTACGATGGTATTATTGTACGTGGGCGTACATCAACTGTAGAACTGTATTATGGACTATAACTGCGTTTTCTATAATTAACCAAAGTATTATATACTAATGATGATACATAACATCCGAGAGCAGAGTCAACGGTCAGTTGGTAGGTTGATTCATTTTGTTAGCAAATATTTATTGCTAAATCCCAACCGACTCCTTCCGTTTGAGGGCTTACAAACCGTTATTTCTAATCAAAACCACACCAGTACACACCTACCCTGCGGTAAACGACTCCGCTACACTGCCGCTGCATCTGCAACTGTTCGAGTGGCGAAGTGTTCATTATGTTTCGGTGGTGCACATCGACATAGAGCGGTATTATGTTATAAGGTTATTATCCTTTTAGGTATACCCGCACGATATATAATATCTCATTGATATCTGTTTCCGAAACGATTACATCGTTCTCATTTATAATACCTACTCAATATTATCTACCGACGACTACCTATGATATTATAATATGCCGTGCCCGTGGCTTAGAAGTCTGTGGCACCGCTAGATGAAAATATAGAATGGCAAACATTGATTTCGTGTAGTCGTTCAGAACCGCGATTCGATGGTAATAATAATACCTAATAATATGAAGGTGCATATAATATATTAGGTATATATATATATATATATACGCATTGTATCGATATTTTCAATGACGAGCTTCTGTCGTCGTTTATTTTTCAAAATGTCTGCTTGTTATAATATAATAGAATAGGTAGGTACGTTGTTTAGAAAACCACTACCAAAAATATTCCAATCGTGTTCATTTTTATCACCAACCAAGTCGATATATTCTACGTCCATATTTTCATAACGATATATGATTTATACTCGCCGACATTGTGAAGTTCAAATAACAAAAAAAAAATACCTGGGAAAGAGATATAATTTTATAAAATACTTAGATACAGAAGGTATACATTAAAATTTGAATTTTTATCTTATTTTCATTTTTTCTTCTATCTCATATAGTTTTCTCATTTGGTCCCCGATATGGCATTGTATGTAAATAGACCAGACAATATTTATATTTTTCCAGCTATACTTTTTAAAATTTCTATCGAATTATCATCCAAAAATTAAGTATTGATACCTACACAATATAGGTACTAGCAAAATAATATGAATAATACATTTTAACAATGATAAATCGTACTATGTTAAGTATTATATTATTACATTATATTATTATTTTTACAGTTGTCAACAAAAACACAAATATAATTATCAATGTTTACTTTCAAAAAGTATGTATAATAACTAATAATATAAAATATTTTTAAAGTTAAAACATTCATGTCATAATAAGTAGGTAAAAGAAATAGGTAATAAATTAACCAAAACGAGAGAGTATTAGATAGTAACTTAGTTATAATTTTAAAACTTCGATTTAATTACCTATAGCTCACTTCAATTTTTGTTTTAATTTATGTTTTTTCTAAGAATGATATACTGTTGGACCTATATTTTATGTTATTTAAATCATATTATGTTATACATATTTAATAATTTAAAAGTGAAAAGTTATCTAACCATTTATTATTTGAGATAATCTGTTTACCAAAGTCATATTTTATTTTAATTAAAGGTTATGATGCCATAATTGTTTTAACAATTTAAAAGTCAAAAATTACGTTACTATTTAAGGTAATCTGTTTACCGCAGTTATATTTTTTTTAATTTAAATGTAACTGTTATATATTTTACATGTCTTATAATAAAATTAAAAAGTAAAAAAACATGTATGTAACATTTGTCCCTAGTGCTGTTACAATTGTACCCTGTAACGGGTACAATTATAACATATTTTTTTTCCAATATTTATATTTGTTCAACATCATGTGGAAATAAAGATTTAATACACTTATATTTTGAAAGGCAACAACTTACTTTACTAATTAAAAGAGTAAACGAATCAAACAATTTTGAATTTTGGCAGAAATAAATAATTTTATGAAAACTGTTACAACAATTGTACCCAGTCTCCCCTACTTATTAGTTTTTGTCTAAAAACTGCTCAAAACTGCTAGCCAATTAATATTATTAATTATAATGGACAGGCCTGTATTGTGTAAAATTCGTAGGCAAATTCTTTTGTCACCGGTTGAATTGATTGATTACGATTACTCTCCACATGTTAAATTGTTGGTGTTTTTATGGATACCGAATGAGTGAACAAAAACAAATGTGTCAAAATAATTAATAATCAGGAAACATCTCGGAAAACATAGTGGGTATCGTTGTCACCGTAAACAAACTATGGAAAACTTATTGTACAAATGTGGTCTAGGTAAAAGAAAAATATTTCATTCTTGGTAGATCGTAGATCCTTATAAAATACGGTTTGGGGGCCCTTAACTGCGTTATAAGACGTCATGGGGTCGGCCGAGTAAGTAATTTGTAGGGGTGGAAAGAGTGCAAGTTACCCTTTTGCGGTGATTGTGGATTGAGGGGCTGCGGTCAGACGAGCGGTTTCCTGTACAAGTGACATTAATAATTATTACAACTATTACAATATTATTATCCGTTAGAGTTGCAGAATACCTACATATTTGTACTTGACACTTTGTATATTATGATGATATGCACTTCTAACGCTGTTTCCTGCTGTGGTGGAGGGTAGAAAACAAGACGTTCATTATTAATTACCGCAAAGTGCGAACATATTATATACATTTTTTTTGTTTGCGATATCCATGGGAATTCGTCGTAGCCACCCTTTCATCGGGAAACCATTACCATGGTGCCTCAGGTAGAACATATAATAAAATATAAAAAAAAAATCAAGCAAGAAATGTTACTGCAGTTATGACTGGGAAATTCTTTCTAACTTGTCCTTCGTGTTCATATAAATTATACTTATCCACATATGGGTATTGTGAAACAATAGATTTCCATTGAATGTTGTTAAATATATATAAATTATAACACTGACACATGGTTGCATAAACTGTTTAGTTTTTAGTCTTGGTCTTGAAATTTTTTTTCCTAGATATTTATACTATATTATAATATTATAAACTGAGAGTGCTGAAGCGTTGTATCATAAAACGTGATCATTATTCGCGAATAATTTTCTCGAAACAGTATTACCATAATAGTTCGGTTTTTCCTTCCCAACTAGAAACCTTCAACATGTAGGCGTGTTCTTTTACGTGGAATCGGAGGAACTGGGTTCTGCAAGCCAGTGGTGATATTTAATTTAAAACGAAACCAGAAACCACGCTTTATTTTTAATAATATAATTCTTTTTTTAAATTATTTTAATACAAAAAAACCATGTTCTTATTTTTCTGATGGACATATTATACAGTTACTTAATTGTTATTGTGAATACTTACGAGTTAAAGATAAAACATTTTTTACTTAACTATTTAATATAACTATTTACAATAATAATTGTATGCACTGTAAATACTCAACAAAATAAACTTGCTAAACCATAAAATAACTCGCTAGTAATACCTTTTTTTTACTGGTACCTAATACTTATTTTTAACCGACTACTGCCGGTAAATTTCCTAATTCCACTTTTTAAGTAACTGATCTTAGTAAATTATAGTATAGTATACAAAATAATATGACTAAAAGGGATAACATTAAATATAATTTCATCCCCTCAGTTAAAAATCCCGAGAACGACATATTGACATTGAATGTTAAATTAGTGATGTTTACCGTTATATGTAATCAAACAACATTATTAATTTTATATTTTACTTATTTTTACGTGGATTTCTATAGATTTTAAAAACCTGGCTCGAGCTTTATGACTTTCAAGGAAGCCTCACTATATTAACTTTTCACGAGGTGGAGGCGTACTCATTGCTGTTAGAATTTAATTTTAATCCTCCCCAAGTTATCCGATATTTGCATCGTAGTAAAGAGTTTTTTCCTGTTAACCTTCGATTCAATTAGCATTCTGTTTATAGTTGCATACAATCCTCAAACGTTTCTTTACTAACTGCCAAATCTCATGTTTCCTCAATTGAGTAGCTGTTTCCTCTTTAACTCTTATACCCACTTCTTTCTATGACACTTGGTATCTTACACTCATGGGCAGCACACTCCACCTTTCTCAAAGTTCTTTATTTATTTTATTTCAAATTTTTCAAACTAAATTATGTATGCAATAAACACGATAGCCTAGTTTTTTTACAAATATAACCGCTTCCGACTGTGTAGCATTCTCACCCATCGTTAGCCCTGATTCCTATCGCCAAACTTTATCTATTACATATCCACTTAAATTTAAGGTTAGCACTACCTCAAACGATAACTTCTATTCAAATATCGATGAAGGTATTAGGTTAGTAAATATATGTGTTTTGACTTACTTTGTTAGGCTGTGAACAGTACTCGTTGTCCCTTATTAGAATGGATACTTCTCTGATTGGTGTAGGTCGATGCATGTTACTATTATTTTACGACTTAGATTACAATATCCTATCACTGTTGAGCTCACATTTTCATTATACACTGTCGACTCACTGTATTTGCGATTAAAGAATATCTATGCTGATATTTTGTAAGAAGAGACCAGGATTTAATGGCATGGAAAGATTGGAAGTGCTTTGAACTATAATATTGATTAGTATTTTTATAAACGTGTTATTTGCAAACTGCATTTACGGCGTATGTGTGTCTTTATAATTTTATAATTATTATCATGGATTTATATATTATTTTATTCTATCATATTTTTTGTTTGCTTATATATTCGAGGTTTAAATCTTTTAAAAGTAATGGACCCAGGGCATCAGATAATCTGTCTGGTCCATTGCTCGAGAACTTAAACTGCAAATGTATTTTGATAGTCCAACGTCTAGGACAGACCACGAACTATGTGTAGTTTATTGAGATATTTATTGATTGAAGCGCATTTAACGTGGTATTTATTATTTGGATTGGATTGTTGGAGATTTGGTGTTTGGATATGGAGGCATAGGTGTTTTTCCTAAATAATTTAATGTCATTGAAGGATCATTATAGGCAGTGTAAAGAATCGAAATGACAGTTTTTTAAGTCTGAAGAATAAAATGAATATACCAAAATGAACTCATATCTGGTGTTAGAACAAGCTCAATGGTTAAGTTGACTTCGTAGAGAAAGATTAATTTCCGCACATTAAGAAAAACTTTAAGGTAGCACGTGGATTCGCTGTGAGCGGCGTTGACGTCGTCGTGTGTGTTGATTGCCTTGGAGCACTGAGCCGACGTGGCACATCGTATGATCGCTGAGAGACGCTGCCACGGAATGAGTATGTCTATTGTTTGCTCGTTGTGTATACATAGAAAAGTGATTGTTCTATCCCCACTCAATTGTTATTGCGTAACGTTAGAATAAATTGTTCGCGTTTGTTATGCGAATCACGCACGCACATGCATTTGTGTTGTGTTTTTGCACATCGTCTTTGGTTTTCGGCGGCAATATCGGTATACGAGGAACCTTTGTATGTTCAGTGCTGCTGTCGTTTTTATTTCGCTCGTGGTTTTAGCACTGATATCTGGTTGTTTCAGTGAATGTTGCATAGTGCGCATGTGCTAGGAATATGACGTTGCTGTCGTGTAAGTTATATGCATGCTTAGTATTCTGAGAGAATAAAGTATTTAGTTTTAAGACTATGCAAGTTTTATAATGCTTATCATTATTTCAAGTATGTAAATGTTGTAGGCTAATAGTCATAATAGTTTATAGTGTTTCTGTTTTTATTCTTCCTTTTTACAATATTTTAACAGTGATATTTCATTGCTTAGGTAAATGTTATACTGGTGCGCTTGTGGATCATGTGTTTCTGCTGTGTAAGTATACGAGGTTATCAATGTGGCGCACAAAATATTTGATTTTTAAACTTTAGAAGTTATAATACGTGGTTTGGTTCAAGTATGAGTATTTTGTTTTTGGTGAGATTCCATTCCGATTTACGTTGTGACATAATATTGGTGCTATGTTTATTCTCCCTTTGTGTAAAGTTTTAGCAATGGTGATTTGGCACTTAAATGAATATAGTATTGGTACGCATGCGTGGATATAAATATTGTAGGCTGTTATTTCGATGAGATTGCATTCCAATTGCGTTATAATGTATTGGGCATTGGTGTTGCGTAATCTTTTCTTATCGTTATATTTCTTTACGCCCAAATATGGATATATTTCCAGTATGCATAGACGGCTAGGTATGTTAATGGATTATTGGTCGGTTACCTAATATATATATATATTTTAATTGCGTTTGGTTTTTTATGTCCGTACCTGGTATATTCATTCTATAAGTTTATTTAAGTAGACAAGAGCATATTATTTTAAATATTTATATATTATTACAATACAATTTTATATAGATACTGTATCATATAGAGAAGAAATTTAAATTTTTTCATTACACATTTCCCTAACACAATACATATTCAAACACCACCCGTTCACTTATTCACCTATATAATAGTTATGTAGTTTGAACATTAAATACATTTTATGGTTCTATAAAATTCACATTTGTATTGAGCACGAATAAACTACTAAAAACTTTTATTCCATCATATACATATAATATGCATACCATAGAATTGTAATTTTGTTTTCATTATCAGTATAATGTGTGACGTAATATAGTTTGTAAATGATCGAACGAAAAACTTTTATCATAATTTTAAAATATTTAATAATACGGTATTTGAGTCAGACAGCAAATCACAAAACAGATTTGGCTAGGTGGACCAATATATGATTAAATATTTTTTACGCGTATACGATAAAAAAGTAACATTTCTGTTTAAAATATTTCATGCTCGGGATAAACCTTCAGGAAATTAATTTGGTATCTAACGGATAACGAAAAGGTATTTTCTCATGATTTATGATACTATGGTTAGTGGTTACCCATTGACCTATGGTAAGATCGTTGTAAACTGGCAGTCAAATTAAATTTCCGCAACTGTTCGCTTCTTGACTACTGGCAATATGAGAAGGAGTTAGATACGGCACATTTTAGATCACGACAGTAAATGGTATTTTTTATAACAAAAATCACTTTGGTAAAATATGTATTCACACGCAGCGCAA
>WHPZ01567239.1:0-12165 GCA_016617965.1 Macrosiphum rosae
TGAAGCATTATGGGATGGGCGGGCATCATCGGTGGCTGATACATTACCGGAGTTGAAGGCGACTGCAGCAGGTTTGTCGCCTGCGCTTCGTAAAATGTAGGAGCTGATGACTGGTACATCTAAAATAATTTTGTACATTAATTTAAAAAAACCGGGTATCGAGTGGGAATGTACTAACAAAAGTCCAGCGAAAGAAATTCCGGTAAAAAAAGTACCGCGAAAAAAAGCCCTGTATATTTATAATATATCCACCGCGACGGTAGTGAAGTGAAGCTAAGTAAAAAAAAATACTCGAGTAGCCGCACTAACGTATATTAACAGGAAACCTAGTTTTAACATTGAAAAACCGTCTTAATTTATGTCAATCCTTTGTCAACCTCTACAGTGCAAACGGCTGACCATATATAGTCGTATAAGGTATATTTATTTACTTCAACTTAAATCAATATTATAGGTACAATAAAAATTAAAATATGGCATTACACACCAAAAGCCGTGAAATTTATTTTAATTTAATTTAATTTTTTTTTCAAACTTATAATCATGTAGGTAGTTAATATACTGACAATAATAGATTGACAATATAGCTGTAGTATTAAAAAAATATGGGGTCAGGAAACAAATTTTGCTGTTCACATTTTTCAATAATTGTTTTATTTTTTATGGTCAAATTCACAATGAAATGTTATATCAAACCCTAAATAGTTTTTACTCTTTTACCTTGGTGCTCAACCCAACCAATTCGTACCAAAGTATAATATTGTTTACATAAACATATAAATAACTTATAAATAAATATATACATAAAAATCCGCACTCTGATATAATAATTAAACCGTACTTTTGTTAGCGGGACGGTTTTTAATGGACTTTCTTTCGGCGGACTAGGTAGAATAATAAAGGTAGATTTAATAAAATAAAAATTCACATTTTAAACTTAATGCCTTAAACGTGTCAAACTTTCTGTATAATATTACTAAATGAAAAATAAATTAATAAAATATCGGCATTAATATAATGCGAAACGGTGTCAATGTGTCATACAGCCTCCCCGCTCAGAATCGTTGTTCGTGAAAAAATGATTAAAGTTTATATTAAAAGTAATGAATAATAATATAATAATATAATAATACGACGATTCTGAAACCGATGAAGATGATTTTGGTAATTTGGTTTAATACGAGTATGAATGGTATCATTGAATATATAATAATTAATATAACCTATTGGTTATTGTCTATTAATAATTTATACCTGAAAAAGTAGGTATTCATAAAGAAGCTGTTATAAAGGGGCTTGGGCCGTTTTGTTTTATAGAATACTGGGCTGTTTACCTCCCAGTCCGCCCCTGGAATTGACCTATTATTATATATAGGTTTCAATATTTTATTCTTATATACGGTTAGGTTAGGTTAAACGGAAAAAAAGTCCCCGTTAATAAAATCATACGAAAAAACATGATTGTACGTAATTATTACATTTATTACAACATTTAATAATTATATGTTACAGGTAGGTATATAGGTATATTTTACAAGTTATAAGTTACAAAATTTTTTACATAATTATGTGTTACAGGTATATGTAGTCATATTTTTACAAGTTAAAGAAAACAAATACATTTATTACAAATTTAATCAGATTTCATTCTTATATTATGCCATATATTTGTCAAGAAAATATCAACGCTTCTTCCATATACCACTCTTTAGATTGACTCAATAAATGTATCATGTTGTCAGTACCAAACATTATAATCCTCTCATTAGTGTTCTCAGATTTATTATCATTTAAAAGAAAACTGACTATTCCATAAAGACCATTCTCCTAAAATTAATGTATAAAAATGTAAATACATTATTATGGAATTTTATTTTTATAAATATTAAATTTATACCTTCAATAATTAAATCGTTAATATCTGTTGGCTCGACAGGGTTATTTCCACTTCTTTGCATTTGGATAGTTCGTTTTATTGATTCTTCTGTAGGCATTTTCATTAAGACTTGTTTTGGTATTTTGTTAATTACTTCGTTGAAAATTTGACCAGGCGTAGAACCAGAAAACTTGGCAATTTCTTTTATTTCAGCTTTAGATTTTACGGCTTGGATATTATTTTGGTCGTCCGCATGGTTATGCTCGTGATGAAGACTTGGTTTTTGTTTATTGTTGTTTTTAATACAGCTGGGCACTTAAAAGAACTATAACGTTGAGATTAAAGGCAACACACGTTTTAAATAATTGATAATAAATCAGATCATAACCGTTATCGTTATAAGACTATATTTCTTTATCAATATATACAAAAATAATCAATTTTTTCCGTGTAGTGTAGCCATAGTGTACAATTTAATGAAATAAAACAATATTATCAAAGTCACCCGTCATTATCAATGTCACCCCAATTTACGGTAGTTATACTTACGGTATTCGGGAAATCGTTACTTCAAATGAACTAAAAATGTTATCAAAACGTGGTTTGGGGGAGAAACTTTAATAAAATATTTAATTCTTATCAGAATAACCTCGGTATCGAGAATTAAGTTGTTCGTAATATCATGTATGTAATCGGTTATTAATATCGATTGATATCATAATTTGTTAAGAATTATAATCAATTCGTCAACTTACCCGACTCGTCAACTTACCACACTCTCCCCTAATTCTATAGCGATTTTATTTATACGTTTTTATTGTTTTTATTTTTCACGCACTTACAACGTATAAATTGCCAGGATTTGATCTTTCAAATTGTTTTATCTCCGACATGTGGGGTGGGGGGTCGATATTGCGGAAATGTCGTGGCGGTGTTGTTCCCTCGAATAATTTGTGCCTACTACCCTGCGATTATCATGCGGCACGTGTTTGGCGATGATCGCCCACTTGAAGCATTGCCGGTCGATATTTTTAGGGTTGACAACGGCCATCCAATTCAAAAAAACTTTCCGGGAACGGCAAGTATGACGATCCCCCCATAGGCGTGTATTCATACACGCCCAAGAGCAGTCCGTCGATACACGATAAAGAAAATCCACTTCTCGGCGTAAGAGTCTTCTTCGCCCAGGAGTCTTGTGAAATCACGATCGACTAAGGTTTAAAGGCGAAGTTTTAAACGCGCGGTTTTGAGCAGTATCGTCCAAGTTTGGTATCACGTATGTATCCTTTAATTTCAGGTTATATTTTATAGGGTTAATACGTGGTCGCGTAATTTCGTGACTAATTCGGACTCTATCGAGTGTAGAAACCCACGATAACTGGTTACTTTTATCGACGTTTTTTTTGAAATACCACACAATCGTGTGATTAGGTGACGATTCAATTTGGATAAAGCCCGGCATATTAACCCTTTGCATGCGCGCCTGTTTACGCTTGATGTTTTTGCTTGATGTTTTTACTAGTATTTTCCGTGTAAGCCACGCTTTCCTCGTTCAACAACGGAGAGTCCGATCTATCGAGTGCGATGACTGGGGGCGGGCTCGCGTCTGGTCGGGTGGTGATGATAGCCTGTGCGTGTGGCGAGAAAACGAACGCCGGTGTACGGGACGCCGAATATGAGGCTTGAGGTTAGGAGGTAGGTGTGTCTGCACGACGGTGCCGTCTCGAGATGACTGTTGGAGTCAGAACATCTGGCCGAGCATGCGGTGTAGTGGCTGGGGTGCCCGGCATATGATCGAAGCGCGACCTAATATATATTATTAATATTAAGATAGGGTCGTTATTGTTTTTATTATTATTTATAAGAGAAAAATATTATTTACCCATTTCACCGACTATTCGTACAGCACTGTGGAATTCTGGAGTGTTTTTAACGATCTTTATTTTAAAAATAATATAGTTAATAAATCATTGTCGATCCGAAAAAACATTTTAATAATATTCAATGTACTTACTATGACGATTTTGAACGTGAATATTGAGATTGTTCCGTTGGACGAACGTCTTGAGGCATATCCCCACGCAATCACTGATCCATCGTGAGTTTTAGCGTATTATTCGGAAATACTTTGAAAATGTAGCGATTTGAAAATGTTGCCTATTTCCGAGTACTCAACGTCTCCGCAAACCGATTACATAAATTATATATTTTACACTCTTGGTGTGTTTTATTCTTTATCACTCATAATAAATGTTATATTCGTTTTCAATAACTTTTTATCCGCCTACCCGCATCAACGATCGCGTTTACGAAATTTGTCGAGGGCTGCGGGCAGCGCAGGCCCCTGAGCCGAGCTTGTGCGGTCGCATGCCACGCAGTTGTCTTCACCCTCAGTGCAGGTGGCCTCAGAATGACCGTTTTGGCCACATCTCCTGCAGGCGCGGGACAGATCTGGGCCGGTGCACTGTCGCGTGGCGTGCCCGAAACCCGGCACTGCGTCCAGCCGACGCGGACGGATGTCAGAGTCCGACTGATGGCGATGGGCACTGTTGCAGTGGCCATTAATTGTCGGCTACCCCGAGTGACCGGTTACCCTAACCTAACCTAACCCACAGACCGGTTATCTTAATCTCCTCGTCGGGGAGAAGATCGTCGTCGCGTATGGCCTTGTGGATGGCTGCAAGGACCTCCTCTTTTGTTGCCACTTCGTCGAGGTCCGTGATCTCGACTTCAGCTGAGTGACGGAGTCTGGTGACAACGGATCCGGACATCTTTTCCGCAAGCTTGTCGTGGATGACGGAAGTAGCTGCAGTGGCCTTGACCCCCTTGGTCAATTCAACCAGCAGGTCTCCGTTTCGGATCTTCCTCATCGACGTCACTTGGGATCCCATGCCCTCAAAGTCGATGTCCGTTTGTCTGACCGCGCGCAGAGTGTCCGCGTAAGTCCGGCCTTCGGAGACCTTGACCAGGACAACTGCAGATCTGCTTTTCAGCCGGGGTGCTGTGCGTCGGAGTCCTTGCGTCGTTTTTGTTTTTATTTCTGGCATTCTTGTTTTGTTGCCCTTGTTTGGTCGATTTGATCGTATGGTTTTTTCCGGTGTGATGTAGAGTTGGGGGCGGCCGCGGAGTTGGTGGTGCGCATTCGGTGTTGGTCTCGGCGTCCACTTTTTTTTGATTGCCGTTGAGTGATGCACCATGCCGTTCCCTAGACAGATGGAACAATTCCTTGCATACCTGATTAAGGGCTTTAACAACTTTGTTAAGGCATGGCCCGATCTCATCTTCGTGGTGGTATTCGTCGGCGAGTCCTTCAACCAGTTCGCACGCGTACTTGGTGGCGTTGGCGGCAGCGCCGAGAAGACTGCCTGAGTCGATGTTGATCGGAACGTTGGGGGGTTTTGGCCGGCTTCTTGACGTTGCTCGCTTGAGTTGGTGAGCTTGACCCCTTCCTTTTGTGTTGAGGGTTGTTGGTTGGGTCTTGGTCCATGTTCCAGCTGTCTGGGATGCTTTTGCCATGGCTACCTTGCTGAAAAAAAACAGGACGCGAAGGCCAGGGAAGAAAAAAAAAAATTGGGGGGATTTTTGGTTTTTTTCCGTTTTTACTTGTCCGGGAGGTTTCTCTGAGCCTTGGGCCCGAGTCCTGGGGTCGAGGGACCTTTGTAGCCGGAGTTATGGGGGTTTTCTGAAAACGGGGTGAGGGGAAAACTTTCGCGTGGGTGTGGGGGCCGCTGTCCCAGCCACGGGGCTGTTTTCCGCAGCGCTCTCCGAGCGCTGGTTTCCGCACACCGGCGTTTTCAGATTTTCCGATTTTTACGAATTACGTTCGCGTCGCGTTGTCGTTGGTGGGAATTTGAAAATTTGTATGTATAATGTAAAAACACTGTTGAAATTACTATATAAACAACACTGTATGTATGCGCGCTCGATGTTTGGTGTATCCAGCGAAACACTAAGTACACCCTCACGCTTATGAATAATAAGATAGAACAAAAACAGTAAGGTGGTAACACAGTGTTTATTGCAAGCCTGGTTAATTAATCATAATAGACAAATATAATATAAAAATATAAAAATCAATCGAACAACGAGCCTGGTTGGCTAACAATAATAATGACTTGCCTGTTGGCAATCTAACAAAAATACAATGTGCCTGATGGCAATGGATGAGGGTTGAGGGATGAGGTGCCAGGATAGGCATATATATTCTACTTCCGGTCACACAGATAACTCTGAATTATCCCGACGAGATATGGGGTCATTCAGAGATTTAACAATTTTCGGCCACTTTCCCGAGTTAAATGCGTTAGCCACAACTACTGCGCATAATTTCCTGTTGTAGAGCTGCTCGGAACCAACTGCTTCGACGACACTGAGGACGCGTTAAATGGCATCGACTGTTGATCTTCCCTTCCTGAACCCGTATTGTCTGTCATCGAGGTTGCCATTTCCTTCAAGCCGCTTTTCGACAAAAAACAAAAAACTGCCCGGGAGCGGTACACAAGTGCGTGTGATCGGTTTGGTGGTCGGCACCGGACTAACCTAACCAGCGGGCAGCGTAACAAGATTTGCAGCTAGACTTTCCAAGCTCGACGGCATAAACCTCATCGTATCAATAAACCTAATAGTGAAAATAATACTTAAATATTTTGAAAAAGAAATAAATTTCTCTTCACTATTCGGGATAACATTAATAGACTTGGTATCGTAAGCTAGTTCAGAAATGATAAAATTAGAGTCGTAGTTACTTAAATTGTGTAAGTAACACGGAACAAATTTCGGCTGTTGTAATATGAGATTGCATTTAGAACAAAGCATCTGTCTAAATTTGCCAGTTAGATGGTCGTGGTCTCTAACTTTATCACCTCTGAATACTGTACGATTACATAAATTACATATTTTACACTCTCGGTGTGTTTTTTCTTCTTTATCACTCATAATTAATGTTATATTCGTTTTCAATAACTTTTCTATCCGCCTACCCACATCAACGATCGCGTTTACGAAATTTTTGGATACATCGTCACAGTCTACTTTACCTCGGTAAATAACCGGTGATCCCGGAATCATATATTGTTCTAAAAGCTCTTTTGGTACGTTATCAGCCGCCTTAACCACGAACGCGTAGCTCATCGCTTTATGTTTATGCATGACTGTTGTATATTCCCCCTACTCCCATCACTCTTCACTAACAGGGCTTCGAAGTCTGCGTATATTGCAAAGGGATTTCGAACCGTATTTTCCCATGACTTAAATTTGAGTTGATCTTCGGGCTTAGGTATTACGTTTAAAATTGCGTAATGCAACCCACAAATTATCATATACTCGTCAAGCCCCGCTTGACCACTCTTTCTATGTTTACGCGCTCTATTATAAAAAGAAGTAAAACATCGCTTACAAAATACGCGACTCGCTATAGCCCCGTTGATTGCGAACTAACAAACCTAGAAAAATTGCTTATATAAATATAATGCGTTTTTTCCTCCTTCGTAATGTATAGTAAATCAATATGATCTTCTTTCTCCTTGTCCACGACTTTCAGCGGAAAAACAATATACTACTTAGTCTATAAGAGAGGGTTTAATTCTCCAGTCCGTAAACATTAATACTAACAGTAGGATTTTTCCGTTCAACAATTTTAACCTCACTGAACTGTGTTGGGAACGACAAACCTGTGAAGTCATATTTTTCAGAATGTTGCTGATAATTATTTCCGATACGACAACTGTTTCTACCAGTGACATGTTTTGCCAGAACACTCCATTCGATCGACACTGCTTGATCGTTGTTCTGTGGATTGATCGTTCCCCGTTTTCTCCGAATATTACTCGGTAATAAAATGTATGTCACACCATTTCTTTCCATAACCTGATCTCTCTCGCCTTCTTCGCTATCAATATTTTCGTCTCCTTCACCACTATCATTATTTTCGCCACCTTCACCTCTACCAATATTTATGTCACCATCACCACTACCATTATTTCCGTTATCGTTGTTTTGTATACGCCCAGGGAGATTAGAATATGCTGCGCCAAGCATAGGTGTATACCTATAAACTGTCAGTATGATACCATCTATGCTTTGTAATGTGAATCCACTTCCACGTGAAACGTATGTTTCTTCTGCCTCTAATAGTTTACTTTACACCTGATCAATTATTTCGTCTAAATCCTAATCTAAGAAAATCGCCTTAGCCGATGTCTTAAATACTCTATAGTTAAACGAGTTTTCAATATTGATTCGGTGATAAGTAGTCTCCAGTTTCAAATTAAATTTAATCGGATGTTTTTGAATAAAAGATTTTAATATTTTTTTTAAATCTACTTTGACTGATGAGAGAAAACCAACTCATCTCGGACAAAATAATTATATAACTTGTTTAATGTGTATAATTATATTATAATTACATTTTAACAGTTAATTATAATTTTAATAGGAGAGTCATAAAAGATTTCTTTCAAAACCTATCACAAAACTCCTATCAATTAGTATGTAATAGGGGTCACGCTGACTTGAACTTTTATTTGGCGTGCAATATTTTTTTTTATTATATATTAGTATGTATTCTAGTTTTAAATATCCTGTATATATTTTAGTTTTTAAATATTATAATTTGTAAAATATTTTTTTTTTATATCGTCTTTGACACGAAAAAACCTCCCATGTACTTAAACCCAACTTTTCATGAGAGACGAAAAACGTTTTAAAAAATCACAAATCATCAATGATTAATGAAAATACATTTAAAAAACGTAATAGAATATACATTTCTATGCTGAAAAAAATTGAAGTAAAAAACTTAATATATATGTATTTATTGTACAAATTGTCAATATTTCATCACATAGGAGGTTATGTTAATCAATCTTTTTTGCCAAACAGTAGAAAGGAGGTTATTTGAATAATAGTTGGTGCCAGAGTAATAATAATAAAACTTATTTTGATCGATTTTATAAAAAAAAAACTAATTTGTGTTATCAAAGAAATAAATATTTATTAACAATTAATTATAATTGTATAAACTACTTAACATAATAAAACAAAATAAGTTTAAACTTTATATTTATAATATTGACAATGTACTATCAAAACATAATTGCTAACTTTTATAAGTTATAACTAATTATAAAATGTAAAACATTACAACAAAAAAAACAATAAAAAATAGTTAACCACTTTTTCAGTCCTGTTAATAAAATAAATAACAAGTTATAGTTACTGAAAATACTTAAAATATACTTTTTAGAATTATAACAAATAAGGTAAAAGTTAAAAATAATAATGTAATAGTAACCAGTCTTTGGATTTCTTATCATAGTTGAAAAAAAAACGTAGTTTCTCACTTTTCTGTTTCATAGGTAACTAATTATAGAAAATTATAATACAAAATATAAAATAATAAAAAATTGTTATCACTTTTTCAGTCATGATAATAAAATAAATAACAAAATATTATCATATTTACTTTAAATAGAACTTTATATTTAAGTATATTTATTGAAGTCTTATATTTTATTATTTTTTGGATCTTTAGAATGTGGAAAATTGTCATAAAAAGGGTGATACTCTTTATCTATGACTGGCTTTAATGATTTCAAATCCTTAAATTTTGTATTAGAGATGGGCAATTGTGCATTGTATAAATTTGTAAGTGTTTGAGATCCAATAACTGTTCTTCTAGTTATTTAACTTTTTTTAACAGTATTTAACGGTTTTCCTCAGTCACAACTTTATCCCCTGTTTTTTTTCCTGTACGCAATGAAGTTAAAGAGCAAACATCATCATCATTTTTAAAAAATGAGTAGTCCAAAACGTTGATTTTATATGGTTGATTATACCTTGCCAATCTCATTCTACTAATATAATCACCAGGAGAATATATTGGTGATTTAAAATAGTGCTCCAGAGTAAAATGGACATTGTCAGCTTCCGTCATAGTATGAATCTTTGTCAGAAATAACTGTTCTATATTTATACTTTTAGTTTGAGCCAAGGAACTTAAAGCGCATGTCAGTGTTTTGTTACGATTTTAGGAATTACAACCATCTGAGATCAAGATAACTTCAGTCACTGCATTTGGAAGTGTGTCAATATATTTAATGATGCGACGGGTAAACTCATTGGCACTTAAACTACCATTTCCCTCATGCCAGACATATAGAGTAACATATTTGTCATTGAGCCTGTAGATTGTAAAGTTATGCAGTTAAAGTTTTTGTTTATAATACATAGCAGATGCATCTGTTTTTGGGCAAAGTAAAACACTTTGTAAATCCATAGTTATTACAACTTTGGTACTTGAAACCTCGGCTGTAAATTTATTTTTTTCTTCTCTAGCCATGGTTTTTCTGTTTACATGTCTATTATAAACAGTTTTTCCTTTTTGAACCGACGACGCCGCGGGAATTGCTTGCGCATTACTGCCGCGACGTCGCCATCGTTTATTGAACAATAACAAAAATCAATTATACATACGTGGGGGGGGGTAGACGGGACAATACCCCGACTTACCCCCCTGACATGACATTTAAATTTAATTACATTTACATTTTGAGTTGATGTGAGGATGTTACGCCTTCCTGATGTTGTCGGGCCGACCGGAGTCCGTCGCCCTCGAAGTCTCGTTCGTTGTGTCCTTTTGTCGGGCCGACCGGAGTCCGCCGCCCTAGAAGTCTCGTTCGTTATGTCCTTTTGTCGGGCCGACCGAAGTCCGCCGCCCTGGTAGTCTCGTTTGTTATGTCCTATTGGCGGGCCGACCTGAGTCCGCCGCCCTGGTAGTCTCGTGCGTTGTCGGTATCCTGCGATGCCGTGATCACCTTCCCTCCCGTGGTGTCACAGGGGGGGGGATGAAGAACGGTGGTCGGTGACACCTCCGACGTGCAGCTGTTGCGGCTACGAAGTGTGTCTTCGGGCCGTTCTTCATCGTGCGCCGTGTTCAACGGTACAGCTGATCCTCACGTTCGTCATCCTCCTTGGCGGCCATGATCATCTCGACCATGGTGGTGAATTCGCGTCGGTTAGTTTTCGCCTGGTCTGATATCCTGGATCGCGCCTCCGGATCATCTGGTAATTCGTCAGGGCAGGAACCGCAGAGCAAATCCTCGACGTCGTCGGCGTGAGGGGATCGGCGGAGTATCCTAACCATGGTGGAGCGCTCGTCTTCCCACCTCGGGCAGACGAACAGCGTGTGTTCGGCGGTGTCGTCTGGATCCATGCAGTACGTACAATATCCTGTGGCAATATGAAATATTCCATGGACAAATACACAATGAAGAAGATAATTTGAAGTTATGAATTATTATATTAATTATTGGTATAAGAATAAAAGAAATAAAGTTACATCGTAGAATACGGCTGTTGTGTAATATGTATCTCGTGGTATGGCCAATATTTCATTTACATATTTATTTGTCTGATTATTTTTATTAATTTCATTCCAGATATTATGTTCCATATTCAAATTGTATATTTTGCGTTTATTATCAAATAAAATTATAATATAATTTTTTATCACCAGTTCTTTTAATTTTTTTTTCAATCCCTTTTTGTCAATAAAATCAAATTTGAGTACACACATCAATATTGTGATGTGATCAAAAATATTTGACAACTGTAAAAAAAAATTAATTAAAAAATAAATTTTAAATAATTATATGTAATGAATTTTCAAAAACATTAATACATTTTAGGATAATGACTGTTGTACGCTTAATGAATCACCCTGTATATAATTTAAGTGTTTAACATTAAAAAAAGAATAATACCGTCCGTTTTGTATCCATATTTAATAGGCAGGCCAGAATTAATGTATCGTTCCAATTGTTGCTGGCCGGGATGGAAAATTGAAGAACTTCTTCCTCATTAATTATGATTGTATGTTTTTTTGTCGGTGAATGAATTCTATTTATTTTTAAATTCATATTTTACATTATTTATTTTAATTATTTAAGTGATGTTGGAATAGTCAATAAATATTTACCTTGTGGGTTCATATGACAGATCAGTCACATCTAGCCACCATGAATCCATTTCATCGACAAATTGACAAAACAATTTGTCCAGCGATAATATGTTATTTAAACAAATGAATTTTTTGAAATTCATTATTTTTCGATTATTATCATCGATTAAACCATGACTTACATATTTAATTTTATTTATAAATTTTAGAAGAATGTGTAATTTCATTAATTTTTTTTTTTGTTTAAATGCAGTTTTAAAAAGTTTTTTTTCACAAATTTGGAAACTGTAAATAGAAATATTAAGATTAGTTATTAGTTATTATTAGTTAT
>WHPZ01567246.1:0-20307 GCA_016617965.1 Macrosiphum rosae
GCTAACTGGCGACAAGCTTTAAACCATTTTATGATTGAGTACCCGGAGCGAATGGGCGGGTACTGACAAACGGGCGTTTACACAAAATATGGTACAGGCCCGCATAGCTGGTATGTGGGCGATTCCAGAATCGATAAAGATTATTAGGGACTGCCAGCAAACTTCCTGGCAGTCTTGAAAAAAGGTTTAATTTTTAGAGAATTCTTTTTACACCGGATTTTACGGCCTCCCCCGCCATAGCTCCCCCTTCTTGGCCAGCCTGTTGTGCCTGAGCGCCCCCCTTGATAAACCCTTCCGCAATTCCTCCTATTTTGACACCCACCCAACCCAGCATCCCCACCCAGAACCCAGGAAATACCACGTACATCATTCCCAATACAAGATTCATGATCCAGCCATCACGAGGAGAGCTCAGGAAATTCGCAATGGGCACCCCCGATGCCAGTCCACTTGCGGCCAGGCTGGAATACAAAATGGTGATCAACCTGTCGTCCAACCAACCCGCCAGTTCCCACCAGAAGGTAATGAACTGCAATGCAAACAGTGCAAACGAGATAGTCACAATCGTTTTAGGCTCATAGGCGCTGAACATCACCAGTACCGGTATTACTATGATCATCATCATTTGCAGCAGCGCCTGGATCATCGGCAGCGCCTGCTTTAAGGCGTCAAAGCCTGGTAAAGCCTCCACTTGTTTCATACCCAGTCCGATAGTAGAGGTGAAGCGCGACAAGCTGTTCCCAATACCGCTAGCAGTGTCGCCTCTGCCAGCAATGTAAGTTACACCGCTGCCGGACAGGCCAGCATTTCGCGGACTCACCAGCCACCGCAGTGCGGGCTCTTCCCATTGTGAGCCAGGGAACTGACGCTGCATCTCTTTACGCGTGCTATCGCTGAAGCTCGCCAGCACGCGTTTACGTAGCCCGACGCTGCTGTCTGACCACCAGGTCTTGCAGGTAGGATAGCCTCCCTGACCGGTATCAGCGTAGCCACTGTCTCGACTGTCGTCGTACGGCCATTGGCGACGGGGCGTCATGGACGTGTAGTCGTCGTAATAGTCAGAGGTATTCAGAAAGTAGTCGCTGCCTATCCAACCCACAGAGTTAATGGTGGCATCACTCAGTTGGCTGTTGCTGTTCTTCAAGCCTGAAATAGGCCCGGGAATAGCATTGGTTGGCAAAGTCCTGTACCTCCTGCAGCAGCACCGGGTCGCGCAGTTTGGTGTTCTGCACGTCAAAACGCATCTGGCGCAGTTGGGTACCACAGGGGATGGAGGCAATCATGGCCTGAGTGGTCCCTTTCGACATCATATGCAGCAGATACCACCACACGGGCACTTCGGCCGTGCGACCACCAAAGTCATTCACCAGCCCTTTGTAGCCGGAGTTTTGAGGCGTTGGCACGCTGATGCCACACTGTTTCGCGCGCGCTGTCGAACTTGATGGTACTGATATCTACTGGCAGCAGCGGGATGCAGCAGAACAGTATCACCAGATACGAGACGTAAATGGCGTGCTCGATGCGAGGCAACGCCAGAAGCCCTTTGTTGCCCTCATCAGCACCTTCCTCACGCACCTTCAGCCAGACGCCCAACACTTTAAATACCAGCGGCAGAGAAAATAGCCCGGTGTTGCTGAGGATACCCCACAGGGCGTTGTTCATCACCCAGCCAAACAGGACGAGAAAATACTCCAGATAACTGTTCGCCGTCATTTCAACCCCCCTTTGCCACACTCATCCAGGCCACAGACTCCGTGACCAGCATAAACAGTACGCCGAGCCACTCCGTGCGTGGCAGCCGCACGCGCGTTTCCGGCCAGCGTGCCACTATCTGTGGTCGCACCTTTAACAGCCAGGCTGAAGAGATGCCGGCATAGATGGCCAGCCGCCAGCCGAACAGGCCCCAGCGGTTTTGATGCAGCCAGTTGCGTGTAAGGTGACCGTCGGGGTCATACGCCATAAAAACGGACGCCACAGCAAACATGACCACCGTCAGCAGGAGGAACGACAACGCAACAAACAGGATACGACCAACACGGCCGCGGTTAAGTATGAATTTCATATCAATTTTCTCCGGATGACGGCGTCTGGCTCATCTGGCTGAAGCCCTGGTCCTTATTACCGACTCTCTGCTGCAACTGGTTATCCTGATTACGGGTACCCTGCCGCTCCAGCGCAGTGAGCAGGCTGTTATTGCTGATGGACTTGCGCAGTTCCATCTCGTTACGCAGAGCGTTCAGTTCACGGTCAAGTGCACCAATGCGGCGATCCCCCTCGGCTATCGCCTCCGACTGTTCGGCGGCGTTGGGTTAGGATTCACCGGTAGTGAGCATGCGGCGCATGGTCAACGCGGTCTCCACGGTATCGGCCATGGCGAGTTCGCTGGCAAGGCGCTGAACCAGCGCCGCTTTATCCGGATCATCGTGTAGCGAATGAATGACGCCGCGCGTCACCACCAGGCTACCGGTTTTGAGTGCGGCCAGATTATCTGCGGTGGGCGGCAACTGGCCATCGACCAGTTTACCAAGCTGCTCCAGGTTGGTTTTGGTCGCATCTTCCAGTACCGGTGAGAAGCCGGTGCTGGCAACCGTTCTACCCGGCTGGTTTTCAGTCCCGCCACTGCCACATTCGCGGGTTTCCCGGCAGGTGCGGATAGAGCGGTCACCCAACACTTTCACCACGGCCGCAGCGGCTTCATCGGACGACTTATAGCGCTGGCAGACAGTGCCGCTGCAACTGGCAGAGCCCACGCGGCTGTTGCTGGTTACGGGCAGGCTGTTCATCATGTTATAATCGGCTTTCGCCAGGTCCCGGGTCGGCTGAATGGCCTGTTGACCTTTGCCCCCGCGCTTCTGGCCCCCTACCCAGGTGACGCCTTCCTCGCCAGTGGCTTTTTGCAGCTTCTGGTCGCTGGAAACGGCATCACCGCCACTGGTGGCTACGATATCCTTATACTCTTCCGATACCGCCGCCTGCTGCCACTTGCTGCCAAGGGTGTAGTCGGCCAGCCTTTTCGACATGTTCTGGCAGTTGAGCTGTGCCTTGTCAAAGTTAATGCCCGCCTGCAGCACACCGTTGGTGAGCATTTCATACAACCCGGGGTTGGAGCGCTGGATAGCCATCGCTGGCATGCTCATCACCGCGCCGGTGGCCCCTTGAATGACATTGCCCATCAGGTCTTTGAAACCGCTGGTGATGCCGTTAAGCTGGTTGCCCACGGTCGTTTTCAGGTCGAAGCTGCCGCACATCAGGTCACTGCTCCAGCCGCCGTTCAGCCCCAGGCGCGCCATGTTGCTGCGGCTCGGCGGCGGTGAAATCACCGAACCGACACCAATGGAATAGAAAAGACCGTCATTAATGGTACCATTGACCGACACGCCGGACGAAGAGTGCGCAGTGTCGGCAGCCAGTGCCGACACTGATGCCACGGTGAACAAGGCAAGCGCCGCAAAGGACCGGCGCAGAGTGTTTCGATGTGTCATGGTTTATGAGCCTCAGAAAAATCGATGCTGTAAAGGAATGTTTGGCCGCGGCGTTTGCAGCATCTGTATGGCTGCCAGAGCGCCCAGGCATAGTTACCGTTCTGCGCACCTGGCCACCGCTATCAGGAAAGACCGCACAACGCTGTGACAGCTGCGGCGAAAGGCGCTGCCACTTGTGGTTATTCGTGCCGGTGTTTTCCTGTACGGGTTCCGGTGGCCAGTAGCCCGGAGAACGCTGGCCGGTCAGTTGACCGTAAACATGTAGTTGCCCCTGGCGAGTGATGATGTCTGCCACCCGCTGCACCACAACCGCCGCTGACTTATAGCTGTCAGTCTGTGTAACAAAGCCGCTGCGGGGATACACGTTGCCCCACATATTGCCGGACAGCATGCTGCCGATTTCGCGGCTGCCAGGTATGAGCGCCTCCGGATAAAGCGACTCCGGCACACCGGTACGCCAGACGAGCGCATCAAGGGCGCTGGCGAAATACGGCATAAAGGGCGTGGCGGCGCTGTCGCAGGAATAGCCGGGAACCATTCCGCCGATAATCTTTGTCGCCGGATGGCCATACGCATCACCATAGTAAAAATGCAGATTCTGCCTGCGCATGCCGGGCGCTTTCATCTCCTGGCGGCCCCCACCGGTTTCCACGCCTGCCGCTCCCCCAAGAAGTGCACTTTCCATGCCGTCAGCCGTCGCGCTGGCCGCTGACATTTCCGTCCAGGGATTTTCTCCCGGACTGAGATAGGCGGAGACAACAGCTTGCCGAATAAAATGCGTGACCTTGACGGATGTTTTGACCGAGCAACCAAACGGCGTGCAGAACAGCCAGTAACAGATGCCGCTGATGCGCCAGCTAATGCAATCCGGGCTAGCGGCACTGGCGAGCAAGCTGGCAGTATTGACGCTGGCCAGGGTGCCAGTGCAGGCGATTAGCGTGGCCAGCGCCAGCCGACGCGGGCGAAAGAGAGTCATGCTCATCGGGCTTTCTCCTTCCAGGCATTCAACTGCTGCGTGGCCACGGCAACGTCGGTGGTACCGTAGACTACCCACTTATCGTCAAACACCACGGCAGGATATTTCTCCAACCCCAGAGACCAGGCACGGGTGACACCAGCATACTTCCCGACAAGTTGCTGCTGGCGCTGCTGAAAGACAGGCGAGGCTATCACTGCCCGCGCTTGCCGCTCTGCTTGCGCAGAGTCAGCGGGCAGTTCGCCAAACAGCTGCGCCTGCAGACGGTCGGGGGCATCAAGTTGCACAACGGTAACGTCCGCAGCGTGCTCACCGACTACGGGATGCGTGCTGTCGGTATAAATAACGGTGCCGGCAATGGTGCAGGAAGAAAGGAACAGTGCTGCCAGGCAGCAGACGAGTAATTTCATCAAGAACACTCCCAGAGTGAGTAACCCACTCAGGGTGCGATCTGCGGCGCATCAGGTCAGTAATTAACTATAAGCACGAATCTGATAATTTCTGCAGCGACTCCAGTCCCACAAACCCAGACTGCCCGAGTCGATGAACTTACAATTGCTCTGGAGAAAACCAGAGAAAAGGCAACGTAGCAAGCAGAAGCAGAAAGTGTCCAAGCTGGTCAACGAATGCTTGAAATAAACGATAGCTTAGTAAGATGATCGTTATAAAATTCAGAGTCATTACAATGAATGATGGCTATTAGTACCGGAAAATAATGAGGTTCAGGAATGAACGGGTTAAATTGGAGTATTAGATAGCATTGTAGCCAAATCAAATTGACAGATTGGCCAGTTTCGATATCCTTTATCATAAGGAGCCAAAATTTGGCGCCAAAAAAATCAGGGTGAATTATGATGATCGCCTTAGCAAGTTATCGTACCAGTCTCCGCCTAACAAATACACAATACAACAGCATCTCCCGACTGTGTCAGCTTGATGGTGGAAAAATCACTATGAGCGCGTGGATTGCTCAGGCAATCAACGAAAGAATTCAGCGTGACATTGAGCGTGCAAATACCCACCTGAAATACACCAGGCAGTCAGAGCGGTGTTTTTATGAGTTTTTTGCCGGTGGCGGGATGGCCCGCGCCGGATTGGGTGCTCAGTGGGATTGCCTGTTTGCTAACGATTTCAGCCCAATGAAAGGCCATGCTTACAGGAGTAATTGGAGCGGTGGCACAGATTTGCTGGTCGAAGATATAAATAACATCACTAGCGCACAACTACCCGCACAGGCAGACCTGGTATGGGCACCTTCCCTTGCCAGGATCTGTCTTTGGCTGGCGTTTATAAAGGGATCGGCAGCGAAGATGACCATAATCAGACCCGTTCTGGTACATTCTGGCCATTCTGGCGACTTATGCGGAATCTTATGGATGAAAGGCGAGCCCTTCAGATTATCGTGCTCGAAAATGTCTATGGCATCATGACGTCAAATAAAGGGAAGGATTTTACCTCTATCGGGGCCGTTCTATCCGATGCAGGCTACCGTTTTGGTGCAATGGTCATAGATGCCCAGCACTTCGTGCCGCAATCGCGTTCCCGTGTTTTTATTGTGGCCGTACACCCTTCAGCAAAATTACCTCAGCATCTCATTTCCCCGACTCCCATCAGTCAGTGGCATCCAGAACGAATGGTCACCGCTTTTAATGGGCTGTCAAAAAAAGCGCAGCAATCATGGCTATGGTGGAATTTACCTCTGCCTGAAGAGCGATTGACGACGTTTAGTGACATCATTGATGAGAAGCCAGAGGGTGTAAAATGGGACAGCGCAGAAAAAACCAGGCAATTACTGGCAATGATGACCCCTGTTAACCTTCTTAAAGTTCAGTCAGCCCAGAAATCTGGAAAACGTATTGTCGGAGGACTCTACAAGCGTACCCGGATGAATGATAACGGCGAAAAAGTCCAGCTGGCAGAGGTCCGATTCGATGGCATTGCGGGGTGTTTGCGTACCCCGGCAGGGGGTTCCAGCCGTCAAAGTATCCTGGTCGTTGAAGGCGATAAGATAAGTTCACGTCTCCTATCCCCAAGAGAAGCCGCTCGCCTGATGGGGCTACCCGATACTTACAAGCTTCCTCATAATTATAATGATGCCTATCATATCGCTGGCGATGGTGTCGTTGTGCCGGTGGTCCGTCATCTTGCCAGATTCATTTTTGAACCTGTCCTTACTGAGTCGTACAATGCTGTATCTGCTCAGAAAAAGGTTGCGTAATGAATACCCCACCCTCTGCAATTAATACTGTACTGGAAGCATTTGCTATAAACAACGCGGTAAATGGTAATAAAGGACCTATTGCAGCTCTGCTGGTCATCAACCGGCACGTACTTGAGAAACAAAAAGCAGGAACACTGGAGTGGCCGTTAAACAGCGATGACTGGAAGACAGGTAAACAGGGTCAGGTGAAAGGACTTGGTGGCCCCCGGCCACACAAAAAGTGTTAAGTGACCATGGGCTCATGCGAATGTTAGCCAGCGAAGGTGGCCGAACCAGCCGCGGCAGCATGCAGCTCATGATGGACTACATCGAGTTACTGAATCAGCTCCACAAGAACAATGGTACCTTAGATCTGCTTGCATGCGAGTGGTTTCTGGATTGCTAAAGCCAAAGACTATTTTGAACGAAGACCGTTTATTTTGAGTATCGATCCACTATGGGGAGTTCGCCGAGCTATCCGCCATTTGCTGTCACAGGCGCAGAACAGGCAGAATGAAGGGACAGGTTCCAAGTTCGTTGGTAGTCTGATGCAGCATATGGTTGGGGCTAAACTGGATGTGCTGCTGGGGGAGGGGAATATCAAGCATCACCACTCCAACCAGAACGATTCCGGTTCCAGCCGTCGTGGTGATTTTGATTACGAAGACATGGTGCTGCATGTTACTAACATGCCAACGGAAGCGCTGCTGAGCAAGTGCATTACAAACCTGGAGGGTGGGTACAAACCGCTCGTCATTACGTCCTCTAAAGGTACCGTTGTATTAGAAGCCTTACTTGAAACCTTCGGAAATGGTGCATACGACGGTCGTGTTGATATCCTTGAGTTTGAACAATTTCTCGCATCAAATGTCATTGAGCTCGGTAGGTTCAATGCTGCTGGCCGTAAGGCATCGCTCAGTAAGATCATCGAAGCTTATAACCGCATTATCGAAACAGTCGAATATGATCTCAGTATGAAGATAGAATTGGGAGATCAGTAAACGCGGGCTCTATGCCGCCCGCACCCGCAGCCTCCGTGTTTGTCAGACAGCTGAACTTCGCTGCCTGACAAACACGGAGGGTCGGTTTAATTACACCCCTGCCCACCCGTTACCCTGTCTATTTCCTTCAGCATCCACAGCATGTCGGTGGCATCGGGTACGCATATATTCCAGCGGAGTCCGGTCCTGAACTCCGCCTCACCCGGCCACAGCGTATTGCCGGTGACGGTGATAAGGATATCCAGCGTTTTATCATGCACATCTGCAAGGTGAACGGCCACGCAGCTGCGTCGGCCAACGCGGTGCGGATAGGCCGACAGCAGCACCAGTTGCTCCAGTCGGTTGAGGATTTCCCCCTGCAACTGCTCAAGCGACTGGCGATCAGACTGGCCAATCGATGCCGTACCCTGTGGCGGCAAGGTAAAAATAACGTAAGCAATCAGCGCCTTGTCAGGGAGAACCCTCGGCGGTGTCATGGTCAGCTTTTTCATCATGTCCTCTGTCAGATAACCATACCACGATTCTCGTCGAGACGCCGCGCAACATGAAAAGCAGCCTCAAGCTCTGAGCACTGATGTTCATTCATAATCGACCGCCTTTCTGCTTTCTCTTCTTTTTCTGTCATCCCCAGCGCCAGATACAGGCTGGGCGGCACGGCACGAAACAGCGCCTGCACCTTACGGGACAAGATCACGCACTCGGTGTATTTTCTCGGTAGTTTGGTGGCTGACAGCAGCATGGTCTTTTGCTCATCCGTCAGCGTCTTAAAGCGCGCTATCTGCTCCACCTCGTCCGGTGGCATGACAAGACACACCCACCATTCCGCCATGTTGAGCATCTTTTTTGCCGTATCGGGAAAGTCCGACAGGTTTTGGGTAAACAGCCATAGCCAGGCACCGAGCTTACGCCACATCTTGACGATCTTGGTGGCGTAAGGCCCCAGCAGCGGGTTGGCGGTGACGATATGCGCTTCGTCGATCGGTACAAGGGTTTCTCTTTCACTGTACTGCTCGCGCTCGGCGATAGTGTTGATGGTATTAAGCAGAGAGATCACCGCCATCTGGGCCTCGTACCCTTCCCGCGCCAGCGTCCCCAGATCCACGATGGTGACGTCGGCCTCCGGCCAGGGAGTGCCAGGACGGTTAAACAGCTCACCCTCAAAGCCCTCGGTAAACATGCGTAGCGCTTCCGACATCTCTTCAGCCCGCGCGCGACGCGCGGCCGTGCGCTTCTCCCGGCCATCGTCACCGGTGCTGACATCTCGCGCGATATTCTGTAGCGTATACATCAGGTCTTCCGGCAGCATCTGGCGGTTTGCGTCAAAAGCGGTTCTGGCCGCAATCAGTATCGCCTCGCGGATCATGCCGCGATCGGCGCGGGTCATCCTCGCTTCCTCCGCCGCCTCCCCGCCGGTAATCATCAGGCGTGCCGCAATCTCCATCTCACCCAGCACGTCACGCTCTTCATCCTTGTCCTCATCGTCTTCCACATCCTCATCGATATCCGGCAACACCTCTTCGCTGACAAGCCACGCATCCGGCTTTACCTGCATCAGCAGGTGCGAATCACCAAACGGAGCCAAAGAGATCACCTTGCCGGGCTTGATGCTGACGCGGTGTACCTTCAGCCCCAGCGAAGCGCAGTAATCCCCAAACAGGCCAAAGCTGTTGCCTGCCTCAAGCAGGAAGATACGTGGCCGATAGATGGCCATCATCTGCGCCAGCTCACAGAGCGCGGTGGCCGACTTACCGGCACCGGTCGGGCCGAACAGCAGCTTGTGCGCGTTCTGTGTGCGGTCATTTTTATTCAGCGGATCGACACACAGTGGGCCGCCGCCGCGGTTAAAGAAGGTAAAACCCGGATTGCCAGTGCCGGTATCGCGACCGTACACCGGTGCCAGGCAGGCAAAGTGCTGGACAAACATCAGGCGCGTATACCAGTGATGGCGATCCTGCTGTGGGTTAAAGCACATCGGCATGGCACGCAGGTAACTGCTGAGCGGCCCGATATTATGTTCCGGGTTTACCGGCTCCAGGCCGCAGTTCAGCAGCTTGCTGCTGAGGTCGAGATAGCATTTGTTCAGGGTTTCCAGGTCCCGGGCCTTAATCAGCAGCGAGATGGCCGCGCGATAGATCTTGTGCTTGTTCCCCAGGAAGGTCCGCGCTCTGGCGGCATCCTCGCGTGCGCGTAGCGAGTCGACGTTCTCCCCCATCGAGTCGCGGCTCAGACGGGAAAAATTCTCCTCGAGCCTGTCCTGCGGCTGGATAATCAGCGTCAGCGTCAGAACGGTGCCCTGCGGCAGCAGATCCATGATGGCGTTAATGTTGTCGCCGCGTGTTACCTCACCGGTCAAATGGCCGGTGGACGGGGGATTGCGCAGGCGGGCAACCGGTACCGCCTTGTGAGCCACATCATCAAACCACCAGACGCCTTTCTCCGCATCGCTGCGCGGACGGGTGAACCACAGGCTTTCGCTGAAATCATTGAGCAGCGGCAGGTGTCCCGGGGCATCATCACTGTAACGGGCGCAGCGATATAGCGTCGCCTTGTCAACCCACTTCGGTTCGGGATTGAACCAGCGCAGCAGCCAACTGTGGATCTGCTCGCCATTCTGTCGCTGGCTCTGGATGCCAGCACCGCTCATGGCAGCGGTCAGGCGGTCGCACACCTGATTCAACAGCACTTCCGGTGCCATCGGGTCACGGTATGGGGTTTCCACCCAGCGATAGACCACCATGCGGGTACTGCGCATCTGACCCCGCCAAGGGGCTCCGGTCACCGCGTCATCCATAAACAGCCCCTGTTCAACGGCGACGTTTTGCAGGTGGCGCGCCTGTTCGCAGAGCCAGGCCTCGGTAAACGCGGTCCCCTGTGCCCATGGCTTGACGTAGCCCCTGACCTTATCCATGTAACAGCCAAGGTCAGATTCATCCTGGCAGTAAAACTGCACCACCCACTGATGTGAGTCGAGCTCCGGTAGGCTGTCCTGCAGGGCGTTCTCCACCACGTCGCGAATCTCTGCCAGCCGGGACGCGGGTCGACCCTCGGTGCCAACCGGCGTAATTTCATAGACCGCACCCACCGACACGCCGTCATCAAGCAGCAGGTACTGGTGTTCAGCGAGGTGCTACAGCCCGCAAGCATGAGCGACATGGCCGCCACACAAGCAGAGGTGGCCAGAAGCTTGCGCCGGTGCATCCCAGGGTTGTTATTTTGCATCATGTTCCCCATCAGTCCATGCCCGTGCCTTTTCCGACCAGGCTAAAGTCATATTTCACCTTGCGGCCCCTCTCTTCATAATCGATGGCCAGTTGGCGCGTGATATGCAGCGCCACTTTCTGGCCAGGGGGTACGTAGACGGCATCAAAAGTCTGGCCATAGCGTGCCTTGACCCAGTCAACGGTTTCTCGCATGCCGCCGGAAAACGCCTTGCCCAGCACGGCCTGACCCGCATCGCCCGTCAGGCTGGCGGTGACGCCGCCATTGCCGTTGGTCTGGGTGGTATTCTGGTTCTGTGCCAGCGTTTCACCGGCCGCGCCAGCGGCGGCAAGTACGGCGAGGGAAGGCAGATAAGTGGAGGCATTACTTTTGCGCGTACCGGAAATACAGGGGATGCCATTGTCGTCCGACAGCCAGCCGATGCTGTTGTTATTGCCGCTGCCGCCCTGGCCGTTCTGATTACCGCCGCTGCCGTTCGGTGATGGCAGAGTGCGAACGGTGCCGTCAGTAAAGACGAAGGTGATACTGGTAATGGCACCGCGTACACAGGAGAGCGTCCAGTCACCGGTTGCGGTTCCCGACACGATGACCCCCTGCACGTCAGGCAGCTCGATGCCGTTGGCCGTGAGGTTGTCTTTGCCAATCATCACTTTGAAGGGGTACGGATCGGTGACCTTGCCGTCAACAGGCACGCGCCCCTGGCCTTCTCGGCCGCTGGCATTATTGCTGTTACTGCCAGATAGCGGACGGCCGTTGGCATCGGTGGAAATGCCATCATTCGGCTCTACCCACCTCAAGCTATCTGACGATAACGCGTTGTTGGCACCGCTCAGTCCGTTGTCATAACCCAGACCAACCGGGATATCGCTACCGGGAGCGGTATTTTTACTGGCCACTGTCGTGCTGGCCCCGCCATTTTTAAGCTGGTTCATAAGCTGATCAACCTGCGCACTCAGGTCAGCCACCTGCGCGCTGAGCTGTGTGCGCTTCTGCACCTCTTCGGCACGGGCGTTGCCCACGACCTGGCTTATCTGTTCATCAACATTGCGGTGAGTCTTTTTGAGCGCCTTGTTTTCATCGCTGAGCTTTTTATTGTCATCAGCGAGGCTATCGAGGCGATCCTGCACTTTACGGAAGTTGCCCACAATGGTACGCAGCGTATCCTGAGGCGTATCCCCCTCAATGCCCAGGGATTTCAGGTCTTCGGGCGTCAGGTCCTTTAACGCCACGTGGGTATTTTTCTGCCCACCCGTGGTCTGGCTGCGGCTTTCAGAGCAGGATTTGACGCCGAGCATGATAGTGCCCGACAGCACCAGGGGAACGGCGATCTTCACCAACATATTTGAAGCAGGTGCTTTCATTTTTTCGCTCTCCTGCTGCCTTTAACCGCCTTTTGCATCGCCGGTTCAGCGATAAATGCCCCCTCCGGCCGCCCGGCGGTCACCAGATACAGCACGGTGGTATCTTCCGGCGTGCCAGCACGACCCAACCAGCGGTGCTGGAAGGTTGCCGTGACGAACTGACCTTCCAGCACCCGCGGATCGAGGATGACCTTGTCCGCAGAACGGTTACGCACCTGTAGCGCGATCACGCTACTGCCCTGAAGGCTCCAGGCAGCCATGGGGGTAAGGGTCACCGGTTCGGACGGCATCAGCGTGGTGAGGGGAGACGGCAGCTTGAGAGAGACCGGGCTGATGCCCGGTACCGCTTCCACCGTACGCGGTGGGCCGTACATGTTCTGCGCCGCATATCGTGTCAATACCACGGGCAGTGGAGCTTGGAGCTTTGCTGGCTTACGGCTGGCCCCCACGTCGCGCTGGGATGACTGGCGGGCGCTGCTGTCACCGCTGACCGTCTGCTTGTCGTTCGCAGTGGCATTGGCCACCTCACCGTCATAGACAAGCTTCACCGGCTCGCGCGTCGTTTTACCGGGTTCGGCGCTAACGTCGAGCAGAATGATTTCACCGTTTTCCTTGTTCTGCAATTCAAGGCGCGTCACCGGAAACGTCTCCTTTGCAGCGAGATAGACCACGCCGCCGGTGCTCTGGATGCGCAACTTGTCATTCAGTGACGGCGGGAAACCCACGCGCACATTTTTATCCACGAAAACGATGCGCTCCTGGCCGACAGTCAGGGGTATTTGCAGCGGAATACGCTCCCACTTCATCAATTCTACAGCCCGTGCTGCGCCTGACGTCAGCAGCAGAGCCAGCAGTATCAGAGAATATCTTTTCACTTGAACGCTCCTGACTTTTTCTCCGGTTCAGGCTGCGCGATAGCCTCCAGACGCTGTGGGATGGCGGCATAGAAGTCCAGCGCCAGACCGAACGGGTTGCGTTCAGGATCGCCCTCCCAGCGCACCACCTTCAGCGGATAGCGCACCAGCGCACGTTTGACCGGTTCGGTGTGGTAATACTCATCCGCCACCAGGTCGAGCCGGGCAATCCAGTTATCCTGATCGAGCAGGGTAACGCTGCGGCGGCTGTAGCCACGACGCGGGATTTCATACACCACACGTACGCGATCGCGCAGCTCGCCGCTGTTCTTACGCATCTGCGCATCTTTATTGAGAAAATCCTGACAGGACGGCGTCAGGTAGGCACTCATCTGCGCAATCTTTGCCAGGTAGTCCACCTCACCGTTTTTTGGCCATGCGTTGAGCTGCTGGAAGATATAGAAAGCAAAGCTGTATACCGTTGACGGCGGCACCTCCCACCATTTACGGGTACTTCCGGATCGCAAATCAGGCGGATTGTGGATGGTGAGTTCAGATGGCGCACGCATCCAGCCTATACCGGTAATCAACATGCCAGCGAACAGCAGTACGCAGGCAATGCGCAACGAAAAGATATGATTATCGCGTGCGGTCATACCGTTACGAAACCGGCTCATGCCTGACCTCCGCGTTTGACTGCCGAGGTCCGCTTCAACTCCCACGTCCGGCTGTCAAGGATCAACGAGCGCGACAGGCGAGCGCGGCAGCGCAGCGCCTCGAGGCGCTGCCAGATATAGTTCTCCGGCTTGCCACGTTTGTAGCCGGCAATCCAGCCGCCGCCGAGAAACACCACAACCAGCGGCGTCAACAGCATGCAGATGGGGAACGCCAGCCATCCGATAAACGGTAGCAGCGACAGCAGCACGGCCAGCGGAATGCCGGCCAGCAGAAACTCGCTGGAGGTGAACCCTTTCCACACCACCGGTGGGTTGTTCAGTCTGTCAGGAAGAAAGTCGATGACGGCCATGGCAACTCCTTAAATGATATTGGCAGCTTTGGTGGCCAGATAGATAACCAGCAGGATGAGGCCGATACCGACCACCAGATAGAGCAGAAACTCGGTCCAGGAGCCCTTGCCGCGACGGATATCGTGGAAGGAAGTAATGACAGCGTGAGCCACGGCGAGAAACGCAGCCACGCAGACCAGCAGGCCGAGCGCCAGACCGCCCATTTTGATGTAGCCCATGACGGTGTTATAGGTACCCCCACCACCGCCTGTGGTGGGCTGTTCAACGGAGGCCAGATCTGCCAGCACCTGGCCGCCCCAGCACAGCCCCGGCAGCAGCAGGAGTCTGGCGCGCCGCAGTGCAGCACGGTATAGCGTAACTAACGTGGCTTTCATAACAGTGTCCTATCAGTGGAAGAAGAAAAACAGGGTCAGGAGGATGAGCACGATCAATCGTATCAGCAGTTCGTTGAACTGGCGGAACGTCACGGCTTTGCTGGCAAGCCCACGATAGGCCTGCACCATCACCCAGGCGGCAAACAGAAACAGGACAATGGCCAGGGAACCCAGAATCAGCGTGTTAAGCTGTGCAGGCGTCAGGCTGTTGCCGGTGCCGGCACTCCAGCCGGAGAGCTGGGCTCCGTTCATCGCCATGATGGCTCCTCGGCACGGTACTGGCCGCTAACCGATGCAGAACGGGATGAGGGCTGGGCCCGTGACGGCTCCAGGTAAGTGGAAATACCCTGCTTCATGATGGTGATATCGCGCGTAGCCTGCTGATAGTCGAAATAAAAACGGGCATCCTGATCCTGGTTGGCCACCACGTGTGCATGGTCAAGACTGGCCTGCACCTGGTCAAGTTGACGCTTCACCAGCGCCAGCTCGTCTTTCTCAGAGGCCTGACAATGCAGCGCCGGCAGCGCGGCCAGCAGCAGTAAAAGAAGGGGGTTGGTGTGACGCATAGGCGGCTCTCCCGGGTAACTGATGGTCGGGAGAGTGACGCAAAGCTGCGGGGGTTACAGCTGGAAATTGTTATCGCTTTGGTAAAAATAAAACCGTTGGCGGACAATAACGACTAGAGATATTTCTTAAATGAGGCTGTGACCACCGCCAGTACCCCACCAACCAGCAGTGCCGAAGGGAGCAGCAGCAAGTTCGGCCACACGGCTGTCGGCCATGCCAGATAAAACATACAGGGGCCATACAGCGCCGGTTTGATAAAGCGTTTCGCGTGGTGATACACAAAGCTCGATTCATATCCTGCCCCGTATCGTCGCAGGTCGCGCCGCACCAGCCCCTCCACCACCCCGGTTATCACGACCAGCAAGAAAAGCGGCAGGCTTAGAAACAGGATCATCACCCGGATAAAGAAAATCAGCGTGACCCATATCGTCGCCTGCAGGTACACGCCCAACCCACTCACCAGTGAGGCTCCCAGCCCATTGAGCGCGGGAATAATCCCGCTGCCTTCCTCGCTCAGCGTTTTAAACGACTGCAACCCGCAGCTGAGTCCGCTGTCTACAAAAAGCCACTGCCAAGCAGCGTAAACCCAGTGACTGACCGTGGTCACCGGGGTAGCCATCAGCAGGCTGCGGGTGTATCCCTCAGACAGCCAGCGGCTTTCCGCTACCATCACACGATAGCTATGTGCAGCCCCCTCATCCGGCCACAGCAAGGCGATACAGACATACTCAATCAGCAGGCTGGCCAGCAGAGAGCCTAACAAAATACCGATAAGGCTGATTGGCAGATCCCACAGCAGCAGGCCAAACGGCCCGGCCCGCTGATGACGTGCCGGTGCGCTGCGCCGGTCATGATCGCCATTATGGTGCGACATCCCCCCCTCCCGCGAACGTCATATCACCGCCGGTCCACCAGGTTTCGTCGGTGCGGTAGTTTTTCTCCATGTTGTCGGCCAGTTGCTCAAGACTTGCTGGCACATGCGGATCATCATTGTCGGCCGGCATCGGCATGCGGATTTTCCACAGCCGCCCACCTTCCAGCAGCGCATAGGCTTGCCCCTTGGGCAGGTTGATGATATCGGCGGGGCTTATCATCGGCACTTTGACCAGGCTCACCTGGTCATTCACGTTGCTGTTAATGTCCGTTTTCTCACCGGGACGCGATACGTCCGTCACGCCGGAGGTCAGTGTTTTCTGATACACATCGACGTCGGGCAGTTGGTCGGTGAGCAGCATGGCGGTATTTTTCTCCCGCACGCGCAACATCACCAGGGTGTTGAAATTCCCCACCACCTGATTCGCTTTGGCCGTGCTGCCAATGCGCGCCTCAATGTCGGAGAGCGTCTGGGTGTAGGCGGTCACCTGAAAGCCCGCCCCGCCCCCTTTGTTGATAAGCGGGATAAACTCATCCCCCATCAGTTCGTTAAACTCGTCGCAGTGCAGGTTGATGGCCACCTTGCCGGATCTCCCCTTGTCCTCGTCGCCAAGACCAAACTTATAGATGTGCCCTCCCTCGGACACCAGATCGGCGAACATGCTGTTGCCGACCGCCGCAGCGACCACCGGGTCGGATAGCGTATCAAGACCAACGTAAGCCACGCCGCGTGCCTTGATGATGTTGTGCCAGTCCAGTATGGGCCGGGGATCGTCAAGATCGGTGTAATCGGGTGCCAGCAACGCCGCGGTCTTGCCGGTGGTGAGTTTCTCCAGCAACGGCAGCAGCGACGCGACGATTTTATCGAAGTAGGTGCGGTCGTACTTGACGGCGCTACGCAGCCCATCCAGTACCGGATCCCAGAGCTTTTTGCCCTCCGGGCTACCCAATACCTGCTCGAAAACCCAGATTTTCAGGCCGTTGGGTCTGTCTTGCAGGTGACGCGGCAGATCCTTCTAGCTGAGGCCACTATGCATCATGGCCTCAACGGTCGTCATCAACTGGGGGGCCTTTTCTCTCAGCAGGTTTTCCACGTAGGTTTCATACAGTTCGCTGATGTTGGTCACATAGCGCAGGATAAGGCCGTAATCGGGTCTCTGGCCCAGCGCGACCAGCGCCCGGGTAATGATTGACGAAACGCCAGGCAAACTCGCGAAAGGCGGCAGAATTGCCCTCGCCGGAGAGCTGACCGGCCACGCGGGAGGCCACTTCAGAGATGCGACTGAACCGCCCAACGGCATTGTAACGGGCGCTGATATCCGGCCAGCCGAGGTGGAAAACCCAGAAGTTATCCTGCCGGCCGACGCGATGTGACTCGGCGTACATGCGCCGCAGCAGGTCAGCGTCGCCTTTGGGGTCAAACACGATGACCACCTCATGCTCGCCCGCTGCGTTTTTACGGCGGATATCCTGGGTGATGAGCAACTCTGCCAGACGGGTTTTGCCAACGCGGGTGGTACCGATGACCAGCATATGTCCCACGCGTTCATTCAGATCATAGGTCACCGTCGTTTCGTCCAGCTCCACGCCATGGTATATCGGGCTACCCCCCCCCGGCGGCAGCGGGCGTAACGGGTTGAGCGCCGAATCCGAGCGGGTCAGCCGACACAGCCAGGGAAGACTGAACTCCATCTTTTTTTCCATTTGACGCGCCATGCGGTACAGCACGGAGGGCTGTACGTAAACTTCACATTCCGGACGACGTGCCTCCATCAGGCGCTGGGTGTGACGCGGCGACCACTGAAATCCTCTGCCGAGAAACAGCTGGCGGCGGCTGACCGGTATCTGATCGCTGGTCAGCACGTAGCGTGACAGACGACGGATGTTGCGACGGTAGCGAAGGATTTTCATACCCTGCGCGGTACGTCTGATCGCCAACACGCCATAACCGGCAGCGGTGACCCAACTTACAGACGGAGCGAGTGCCACCGCCCAAGGAGCGGTCAAGCAAATGTAGGTGGCGCTAACTGCAACAGTAGCGGAATACAGCTCTACGGCGGGGCGCAGTAGAGACTCCATGACATGGCGATTGCTCATCTTCCGCTCCCGCTTTCGCCACAGGTGTTTTCTTGCCACGGCCAGCCGGTCAGTCGGTACAGTATGGAGACCAGTTCAAACATCAATCCCGTCATAAACAGCCAGGGCCACATATGCGGTATCAGGTGCGCCACCCTGACAACTCCGGCCATTGCCGTAGGCTCCGTAAATGACGGGCTGATAAAGACGGCGACGGGTATCGCCGTCAGTAATACCAGCAAAATGCAGCAGATAATCAGCAGCGGCCGGAAGATGATTGCCCTGAAGGTGAAATTCAGCAGCTCAGCGATAACGGCGAATATAAAACTCTTACGAAACGTAATCGCCCGGTCATAGATGGATTTACTGGACAGACGCATGATGACTCCTTAGTACATTGACGGGATAAGACTGAACCGGTATCTGTTGATGCGCTACCGGAGTGCGGTACGCCGTGGTGCTGGCTGTTTGCGGGAATGCTGCCAGCGGTCGTCACCTGACAGCAGCATCAGCAGGTTCTGACCGCTGATAAGGGTGATAGCCGGGTAGTGGCTGAAAGCTTCACGGCTGACAGCGCCGGTCCGGCCGGTATGAATAAACAACCCGCGACAGCCTTCACGCCGCACGAGCAGGCCAAAGTCACTGACGTGAGCCGCGCTGATGGTGGCGGCGTAGCGTTTGGCCTGAATCAGCCAGCGCTGCCCGTCAATCCAGACCTGGCCATCGACACCGCCGTCGCCGCTGTAACTGGCGTTACGTTTGATCCGGTGTCCCTGGGCGGACAGCGCGCTTAACAGCATTTCTTCAAACACGTAGGGATTCATTTTCCTCAGCCAGACGATGCGCGCCGCATCGTCACGCAGCTGCGGCAGACGCTGCAGTGCCCGGGCTGCCTGTTCCTGATAGCGGCGATGCCTGCGATGCCGCGCCGTGAACAGACCAAATGACTGAAGCGCCAGCAGCAGCACAAGTACCACGAACACCGCTGCCCGGAACGGATGCGCCCATAGCATCTGTGCAATAAGATCAACAGGCATCACTGCTGCATTCCCGAAGCGGTAATGAGTACAGGGTAATGCGCCAACTGTAGACGACGAGCCAGATCGCCCCCGCGCACGGGGACCAGGCTGAGACCCGGTGCAAGCTGGCGCCGCGCGTTCAAATTGGCCTCATCGCTCACGTTGACCACCATGCCGGTGGCACCGCTTTGCCGCAGGCTGGCTGCACGAGTTTCCAGCCACTGACGTGAGCTGGGGTCATCGCCGACTATAAATACCGGTGGCATACCTGGTAGATTTAACGGTCTGGCAGCAACCTGTCCGGGGGTCATCTCCGGCGTGCTGACCGGCAACATGTCAGAAATGGATAAGGACTTGGGCGGTTGCTGCAGTGCCGGGCGGTTCGCTGGCGTGGCACGGGGGCCCGCATTAATCGCATCAAACAGCGGTGCGGTTGACTCACCGCCGAGGTCACCGACCACGGTCAGGGCCAGCGCAGTACCGGCACTGCCAGTGCCAACCAGCAGCACAGCACAGAGCAACACCTTCAGGGAACAGCGTTTTTTCATTGGGGTTCAATCCAGGTAAGAGAGGAGATGGCCAGCGCGACCAGCTGGTCTTTGAAGACGACGGAATCGGCTTGCGCTATCTGGCTGAGCTTGCGTCGCACGATAGCCATATAGTTTGCGGCGAGCTGACCACCTGCGGGGTGGTGGTAACAGCCCGCTGCCCTGACCCAACTACCTGGACGGGCGTCATAGCAGGCACGGAGAATTTGCGCCGCCGCGCGCAGATTGAGCCAGGGGTCAAAGGCATCGCATATAGACGGGAAGAAATGGCCGTTCCAGCCAAGGTTGACCTGCGCCACGCGAGCCTGTCATTTAAATTGTGTAATTGCCTGTTTTTGATATGTTCACTCCAACAACGGAGACAGGCAAATTATGGACGACAAAAAACTCAGAGCCATTGCGGCTGAACTGGCTAAAGGCCTTAAAACCGAAGCCGACCTCAATCAGTTTTCCCGGATGCTGACGAAATTAACTGTCGAAATAGCGCTCAATGCGGAACTGACTGACCATCTCGGGCATGAGAAAAATGCACCTAAAACCGGCACCAACACCCGCAATGGCTACTCGTCAAAAACGCTGCTGTGCGACGATGGCGAAATCGAACTGAACACGCCACGTGACCGTGAAAACACCTTCGAGCCGCAGCTGATAAAGAAAAACCAGACGCGTATCACGCAGATGGACAGCCAGAGACCCTGTCCCTAATTCTGTGTAACTGCCAGCGTATTA
>WHPZ01567261.1:0-11694 GCA_016617965.1 Macrosiphum rosae
ACCTATAATATTCTTTTAGGAAAAGTTCTGGCATAATTAGAACCTAATAAAATAATTTTAAGTATGGATGTTTAGTTTTTAAATGGAATAGTTTTTATATCTACAATGCAGTAGATTTTATTTAACATGACACATAGTATATAAGTACTGTTTATTAACATCGGAAATTATGTTTTATGTATAAATATAAAATAAAAAAGAAGAAATTTATAAAATATATAAATTTAATAGGTATTATCCTTATGTATAGATTACATTTTTATACACTTGACACAAACATTTGTTAAAATTAATTTTTAACCAAGAAATCTTAGTAGACTGGTTAGGATCAGCCTTAAATTGATTAAATACACAAACAAAAAACTGATTCAATTTTCAATATAAGACGTAAATGATGATAGAGTCACTAGTCTGTCCAGAATTTCTTGACTACCACCTAGTCCCAAATCGGGTTCATTGATTGCTACCGGCAGGACATATCCATTTCTACATGTCCAACCTTCACTCTCCACTATTCTTTCTGCTTGTTCTTTGTCTACCCCCATGAACGTTTGAAATTTGTCAAGTTGTATGTTTTCGTAGTGCATGCTAATGAATTTCAATGTGTCCTGTTGGATGCGACGCTTGATGGCAATCATGATGGGCTCCAGTACATTAGACCACTTGCAGTCAATCAGTTCGTACGCTTGTGTGTAGTGTTTCGCCCAGAGGGCTTTGCCAATCGACCAGACTTTATGCAACTCGGGATCGGCCTTGATCGGTTCGGGCACACGGCGCCATAAGAATTTCGCGGCACACAGTTCGTTGGTGTACAAGTAAGCAGAAAACAGTTTGGTGTACTGTTCGGCAGTCAGACAGCCTTCTTGGATCTCGTCGTTTTCCAGCTGTTCTATGACAAAACTGAAACACGGACAACAATCGACTATACTAGTGCGGTGAAACCTCAAAGCATAAAATAAACCTAGACGACCATAACAATCTATGCCTACCTGACGTCCAGCGGTTCGGAGATCATGTTCGGCGACGGCATTGCGTAAGAGACACTGACCAGTGTGGGATACCACTATACTAGCATGTATTATTATGAATATTATAAATTATTATATTATTATATTACGATAATGTCAACATTCGAATATTGAGTATTCAACAGTAGTTCACCGCCTATGAAATTGGAAATATCTTCAATACTCAATATTGTCACCATCTGAACTAATCTAATAATATCTAATCATACAATTTTGTGATCGTTTTATTTCATGATAAAATCCGTGGTCAGTTTTGGTTTTGGTGGTTGAGGAAAATCGTCCGACAAATGATAAGGAAGTTTTAACCATGGCTTAAGATAAGATTTATCTTAAGCCATGGTTTTAACCTAACCTAACTCCATTGGTTACCAAGGTCGATACAAATTATCATACCCGTGTGGTCATATGGCATCCAGATTTAGGTACCTAACCGGATAAAAAACCCATTGATAAAAAAGCTATGGGATAAAAATCCGCGAGACAAAAAAGTCACCAATAAAAAAGCCACGGATTTATTTTTGACTTTTGTGCTGCCTACAACAATAAATTTAATACATAGTTGAATATTATGTTATATTATATTTTTAAATTTAATGCAGTTAATGGAGTTTAAAAAAGTTAAAATGTACAATTTAAATTTTAAAATGTCTTGTGTAAGCATAGCTGTCAAATATTCATAATATTATATAATAATAATTGAAATGAGTCAACAAAATATATTATAATAATGTAGTCATATTGTTGCTAATACAAATATGTATAATAATAGTGTAATAATGTATACAAATATTAAAAGAAAATAATATAATATTAAAATAATCTTATTGTGTAACCAATAGCTGTCAAATATTCATCAAATTGTTCGTTGTGTTCATCACATATTTTATATAATTTGTCTTGCATGTTTTCATCATTTTTTTTTCTATTTAAATTGCCTATTGCAAATTGGGCTAATTTTGCTTGATGCTTCGTCAGAAGACAACTCTTACCTCATTTTTTTTAATAAATGTCCAAACAGGATGATGATTGTGGCCTACTCATTTTGAAAAACAATGGTTCCACCCTTCTGTTGGGCATTTTAGCTGTAGTTTCTATTTATATTTTAGAAACATTTTCCTTAAATAGGTATTTCTACAGAATTTATCATACTAGAAGAAGTTACTTGATCCTTCATTTTCTGTATAAATTTATTTTCTTATAGTAACATTTATTTCTTCTGTATCATGTTATTTTATTTTTTCCCAAATGCTTAACGACGTAGATACATATTATGACCATTAAAATAAATTTAATGCCTCAATTGTTAGTTTTTGACAATTTCCATTACCTATGTAAATTCAAAAAAGTCCCAAAATAAATTTATAAATATTTTTTCACAAATTTAACACCGTAGACTATTTTATTTCACGACAATTACACCGTACACAGACTGAGTATATCAGACTAAATGGCGCATAGAAGATACAATTTTACCTTCACAATAATACATCACAATACATCATAATACTTCACAATAATATATTTCTGTTTGAACCCTTTAAACCACCCCACAGGGATGGCTTTGTATGTTCCAAACAAAGTGTTCTATAGTTTTCGTCTTGTAAACATGAGCATAAAAACGTTATTAATTTTTTATTTTAAGAGTAGAAGCTAACTAACCTATAATAGTCAGAGGCAATAGTCATAACTCATAGCTCATTCTTCATATTTGTAAGGCACTAAGGTACTATTACACGTCTGTAATACATGAAACTGTGTGGTATTTATCAAATGTTTTTGTTATCCACCAAATTAAATAACAATTTTCAGGTAAAATGGTTTCACTTGTCATTAAAAACCACTTCTTAACTTACAGTGGAGTAGTTGAATGTTTTCAGCTATTAGGTATATTGTGGTAACGGGTTAACCACACGCAATTTAGTGACAGTGCACCTTAAAAAGCAAATCGTGGTCATAGATGGAACCAATCAACCAAATATTTTATAGTATTTGATAGAACTTATAGCATAGGCGTAGCAGACGTGGCTAGTGGATAATTTATAGACCACCACCTCCCCCACCCACAAAAAAGTATACACTATACATACTAGTATACATACTATAAAATTCATAAATAAAACATACTCAAACAGAAAATTAAAATGTATTTTAATGTGATAATACTTCCAAATTCCAGCAATGAGGTGGAAAAGACTTAAGAGGTGCGCACGCCTATGCCTTATAGTAAACAGGGTTATTCACCAAGCATTCCCAACCACCAGTTTTTCCTTTAATAATGAATTTATTCAAATTCCGATTTTTGGAATTTTTAAATATATATATACTCATGAGTCATAAGCCATAGATCATATTTTCAAATTCTTGAATTTTTTTGTACTACTTAAGGAATATCCTGTGGCGATACAACTTTTTTTTCCAAATGAGAACACTCCTTTTTGTAAACTATTCATTGGATAATTTTTTTGTAGCTAATTCATAATTTGAATGAGTAGTTTCTTAGTTATAAAAATGCTTATATTAAGAATAATAGCTCTTAAAAATGATTTTATGTAAATATAAAATATACGTAAAACTAGATATAGTTTATACATGGGCCATTTTTACAAATTATTAATAATAATGACTACAATATTTATATCACCAAAGCCCCTAAATCTTATAAACCTATTATCATTGGCCTTTTATCCTTAGAACACAAAGTTGAAAAACTAAACAAATTTTGTTTCTGATAAGTCAAAAATTTTAGAAAAATTATCTAGTATAATTTAAAGTTGAAAAAGAGTGTTATCATTTGAAAGAGAAAAGTTTGTATCTCCACAGGACACTCCTTAAGTAGTACAGAGAACATCAATAATTTGAAAATATGGTCTTAAAGTATTTTTATAAATTAAAAAAATCAGATTTTGAAGAAATGCATTATTCAAGAAAAAAAAGGGGATGAGCATGCTTGGTGAAACACCCTATATTATTATTTATCTACAATCTGCTAATATAGTAATATGTATTATTAAATTAAAACAATAAATGGAAACTTGTAAATCAAACAATGAGTATTTTTTATTATTTAAAAATAATTAAAAATTATGTTTGTTTAACATTGAAATGAAAAAAAAATAATATTAAATAATTGTACTCCTAATTATTGGTTCTTAAAGTCTTAAGATTACAATGTAAAGGATTCAGTACTGCAGTTAATAGCGTTAAATACAAACGAGTTGTTTACTGGTTTATATTGTCGTGTGATTATTTTTATTATTTCATGTGAAACACAACCACCTGAAAATAAATATAGATATTTGTGAATGAATGAAATTGAATAGTAATTAATTCAGTACAAATGTATCATCATTTAAGGATAAATAAATAGTAAAATCTTACCAATGAACGAAGATACACTGTGCAACTCAGACTTCCCATAGCGACAGTATTCGTGTATGTAGTCCTCTTTTGTGGAAGACATACAACCCCATTCACTTAATAGTTTGGATATGCATAACTAAAGATATGTGATATATTACAAAATGTAAAGCTTTTCAAGATAGTTCTAGTGTTTACCTTAAGCTTAGGAATATCAGGTTCAACTTGTTCATCAATTTCACCAGGGTATGTATAATATTCCGAATAGAATCTTTCTATACCCCGCAGTATGATATAATGTTCGATCAAACTGTCTGGATCTTCAAGGCTTTGAGCTAATAATAAATGTAAATCATGTTCAACAATAAAACAAATACTTTACTCTATCTATAGGTAGTAAAAAACATATTCCTAATTAAGGTCCTCCAACATGGTTAGAAAAATATAGCATACAACTTAGGTACTTCTATACCCATTAATAGCGAGAGAGAAAGAGAAAGAACTTTTAAAACATTTCTGAGAAGAACAAAAGAATTATTATATTTACGTTCCTATTTCTAAAAATAAGGAATTAATTCACGCTCCTATTCCTTTTAAAAATAAAGGAATCAATTCCTTCATTTGTTCCTCTAAAAAGGAATAAATTCCAGGAAACATTACAACACTGTAATATATTAATAAGTCTATGTACAAAACCAATAATTTGCGACCCAAAAATAATTAGGTTTTCCCAATAAACAGAAAAAAAAGAGCAGTAATAGTATCGCCAATTAATAATATTAAAATACAAAATTGATAGATAAAAAAAAATATTTATTGACTGGAGTTTAAGTTGTTTTTTATCCAATATAAGCGTTTTTCCGATAAAATTAGTAAAATTATCACTACAAAGAAATTTTTTGAAAAAAATTCTTGAAATTAATTATTCTTGAATCTTTAAAAAAAATATGGATTTAAAAAGAGTATTAATGGCTTTTTTCTTGGAGTAGCTGAGTATGTATTAGCAAACCCTAAACGCCTATGATTTTTGAATATAACTAAACAATAAACTCACATATCTCATTATCAGCATTTCCCTTACGTTCATACTCATCAGCTATTCGTGTACCTCTAATAACACATAACTCAGATGCATGTTTACAAAATATTTTAATATCTTGTTCCGTGATTGTATCATCAGGGAGGTTAATATCCTGAAGAAGTTGTTGGACACGGTTGTAGACTGCCTCTGCATCTTTGGCAGCTTGCTCATGATATCTAAACATATATCAATATATGTGAATGCTTGCATCATGTTAAGCCATTAAAAAGGAATTATGAAAAACTTACAACTGTTGCAAACTTATGTACTTAAAAGTATCAGCTGTCATATCGGGTAGTGTTCCACGAACTGGAAGCCTGCCACATCCTTCATTATCTACAAAATCCTTGAGCGCTCTAGCCATTATCCAGAAAGGTTGACTCTAAATTAGTTTATAATTAATTAAATTTATTCACAATATTTATAATTTAGTTACCAACGTTTGATGTCAAATTCATTAACTTTTCATCTTTAAGTATAAGCTGTATATTTTCTGACAATGTTGTACGATTATATGCAAAATTAACAGATCGAATTGCTTCTTCAAAATTCTCTTCATGATGCAAAGTACCATTTTCATGTTTTCTAATACCTAATGTACATTCAGACAAAAATTATATTTTTTACTAAATCGTTAAAAACTAATGGTTTGTTATATATTCTATTTCTATTTCTATCTGATTACTTCGAAGGTACTTACATCACATTTTCTTTTTCTTTTACTTTTTAAATAGATTTGTATAATTTAAACTTATAGTTAACTTAAAAAAAATGCAAGTAAAAATATGTTAGTATATTTTAACTAATAAAAATAATAATAATTCTATAGGGAAAGGATATACTTTTTTTGTTTGTATTAAAATTAGTTGTCTATTTCTATTTAGTAAAATGATGGGTTTATCAATATTTTTACTTTTATTTTTATATTCTTTGAAGTTAAATGTTACATTTAATTTAAGTAGTAATCAGATATTGAGTAATAAAGCTATGATTTTATCTATATTATACTTATATACATAATTATTAATTATAATGATTTATCTTATACTACCAAAAATATTATTTTATTAATGAGAGACAATAATTATAATTTAAACTTGATCTTATATTATTTTAATGTTAATGAGTTATTAAAAAAGAAAAGAAAAATAATACTAACTATTTTTTATATTTTCCCGGATAACTTGTTTTTGCTTATATGTTTCAGGCAGTACATTGACATCACCAATATCATTACACCATTTTTCTAAATGTTTATATAATATTACAAGATAAGGAACATGTAAATGATTTGTAAGATCAAGAGCTTCTAGATCATAAGTATCAAAATGTTCTTTAAGTTTCTGAAATGGACAATCTAACCGAAGATCAGGATTCTGGTTGTCTGGATGGGTTTTGATCATAGTGTGTTCAGCAAGCTGAAGTCTCATAGAACCAAAAAATCCATAACTTTGACATACTAAAAGAGGAATATTGTAAGTCCATAGCTTATGAGACAAATCAATAATTTCTCTAAAAAGAAAAACAAGTACAATCTTCTATTACTATATATAATTTACATTTAGGTATAATTTTTAGCTATCATTATTTACTTTTCATGTAGCGACGTAGTGACAACCACATTAAATGTATTAAATAAACCGGGATTCAAATCTAATAACTTTAGTAAACATTCATCAATAAAGTGACCTCTTGTGTCTGGATTTAATTCACATAGGAGTTGTGAAGCAATTGATCCTCTTTTTTCTCCTATTCTATCTGCTGTAAGGAAGAAACTAATGGAGAAATAGATGATTACAATTTTAATCAAAATAATATAGATTTGATTGAACTTACTTAGAACCTATATCCTCTTCAGTTATAACTTCATTGTCAATTATAGTGAATGCCCCAATACCAGGTAATACTAATGATTTCAATATCTCTGTTCCTAATGCCGTAGCATTAATTAAACACACATGAGCAGTTTCTAAATCTTGCTGCCCTTGATCACCCCATAATCTAAAGTAAACTAAGTATTAATAATCAATAGTAATATTAATAATACAGGCATAGGAAGGTATATACAGCAATATTATGATAAACACTTTAATACATTTAGTACAAGTAAACAATATTGTTCTTAAATAATAATTTAAAATAAAACATTGAATGATATTAATTCTAATTACTATCATATTTGTAACATTTTTGTTTAGGTTAGATAACTGTTATGGGTATGAATATAGAATATAAATATTTCTTTATTTTAAACCCGGACTTAAATAAAAAGTAGAATAATAATATTCATACAACTAGAGACATCCCAACTAGGGACAGTTATCTGGGGGCTAAAATTGTGTCAACATACCCTGAGAAATAATATTTTAAACTAAAATATAATTCAAAAACAGGGGAGGGGGGCTACGGATAAAACTGTATATTTATTATTTTTGTTAGTTAATTGGTTAAGGTTTCTTATTTAACAATACTAGGTTCTAAATGTTGATAGTGTTAAAAGCAATTGATGATAAAAAATTAAAAAATCACCTCAGTTGTCTGTCATATTTTCGACTTCGTTCTGACTGTTCAGGTGATTTTGGAGACGGTACAGCCATAATAAATTTTAAACAAATAATCTAGGTACTAATGATTTTATATAATAATAAAAATGAATACACTTCTTAAAATGAAAAAAAAAAATAGAACAAACGTATTAGTAGTTTTCAATAATTACTCAATATATTGTAAATGGTTTGATGTGGCCAATGTGATCGAATATAATATATATTATTATCTATTTTTAATAATAATTAAAATGTATTATATTTGGTATATAAAAGTAATAAAAAGATTAATGCTCTACATGATTCGGTATGAGCAGGACTACGGACTTGAGGATATAGAATAGGGTATTAATCGTTCGAAGTCGGCTGTATGAACTATGAAAAATTATGCCGGATGCAAACTAAATATATTTACTAATATAGTGATATTATGGATATTATCTATTAAATTATTAATTAATTGATAAAAAAATAGTTTTGAGGTTATATTCTGTGATATTTTTACCAATTTTAATGATAACATAGAAATAAAAAAGAAAATTTTTTAAAATTAAATAGACACATTAATAATTATTAAAATTATTTAGACTTTTACTCTTTATTACTTAATGATTTTGAAAAATTACTATGGTTGATGGGAAGAGGAAGAAGGTACACAATTTTCAGTTTTGAAACGTGAGATTCGGGAAGTTTAGTATATTGTTTGATTCTTATCAATAACAATATTGTTGATTGTTGATAACGTGCTAGTTCGTCATGGGTCGTTGGTGAAGGAAGGGTGTCCCAGGGGCCAGTGACGAGTATTTATTTCTCATAATCGCATCTGAAATTTTGTCGTTCGTTTTCACGCAAGGAGTCCGACACCTGCTACCATTAAGAAGACCATATTTATGGTAATTATCATCAATACGTTATTCAATTGATTTGCCAGTGGTATTGTTAAGAAGTGTTCGGTTTTGAAGTTAAATTAAAAACAACAGTTACGTCATCGACCAATTAAATTGAGATCTTACTCTCGAAACGCATGTTTCACCAAAATCGGATTTTTTATGCATCTTAAAATCCATCGGTTGTGGGGGTGTCTCTGCTAGATGGTTTTAAATCTCTTGCGCTTCATTTATTGAACGTATAGTGTACTTGGACAAACACTGTTAGTGAGTACATATAACCTCAAACATATTCCTACTTAGGCTGTAGCCCTGTATGACTTTTTATTATTTATAACTTTTTATGTAGGTATAAACAATTTAAAACTAATTCCATTGAATAGTTATTCCTAAATTTATATAAGAAATTTATTTTCACACAACTTTGCGTAACCAGCCATTATCTTAACGTTTTATAGGCATTTGCTAAATCATCAATCATGCATAAAGTATACCTAAATATATACATATATATATATATGTGTGTGTGTGTGTTTAATTTAAAAAAAAATGTTAGGACTATTTTTATAGCTGAGCATGTTAGTATTATTTCATACCTATGCTACTAATAAGATTAGTTTGTAAAATTTAAAAGTGGTGGAAAAATATGCATTATTTGATAATACTTACAAATGCAAGAAGACAAATTCATATTTTTGCTTAGCTCAACTTTATGAATCATCATTAAATTAAAATAAACTCATGACCTGTAATTATTTTGTTTATATTATTTAGTTGACCTACAAAGTGTCTATCTGTTAAATATTTTAAAATTAATATTTATTGTTTAATAAATTTAGCCAAATATATAGGTCATTGGTCAATATTTATTATTTTTCTATTTTCATTATTTATTTAAATACATTTTGATATAATTTCCATATTTAAAAAATTTAAATATACTAATGTAACATAAATCTCTTGCAATTATTTTTACTTATGTACTTTCTTAATATCTACTAGTTTGCAGTATTATGTAAAATATATATATTCCTTAACATTTTAAGTAACAAATTCTATGTTAATAATTGGCAAGAATTAGTTATAATATCTAGTTACATTTATTTTATGTTATATTGTATAAAAAAAATAAAAAACTTGGAAATATTCGGCTTTTATACATTGAATAGGTTACTGCATTTTATGTATTAAATTAGAATTCAATGATAAATAACTGTATACCTACAATAAAAAACAATCCTGAACGGAGACAATCTGTCAGTCTATATTTCTGAGAATAATCTGTTATATCATATATTTATAGTGCTATTACTTATACAGTAAGTTAAATTAATTTTTGCCAATTACAATTTACATAGGTACATTAAATAGTATGTAATTATCATAATAGTACCTATTTATCAAAGGTAAAGATTGAAAATTGGTACTGCTTCTCGAGGATGCGATACAAAAAATAAAAATGTCATTGTTTAATCAATATAATCACTAATCATTGCTCCAATCACAATATAAAATTTAAGAATTTTAGTACGTTAATTTTCTAATATATTTCAAGTTGGTTGTGTATGGTTAGGTATGTTAGATATTTATTTTTATTAGTGTTTACTATTTAATGAAATAATATACTAAATTATATTTTATTATAATTATAAATTTTTATCTTATTACTATTGTTTAGTTATATTTTTTAATATTTATCAAGAGTAAAAACCACAAAGAAAATATGTTTATTAGGTATATGTTTATAAATTTGAATTTTAAAGAATTGGGACACTGGTTATGTGGTAACACAGAGTTTTCATAAAAACTGTACGTTTTTTTTATTTATTATGATTTTTCATAAGTATACATCTATTTTACAGAATGGAAGGCGATCAACTGGATTTTGAAGACCCGTCTACATCGTGCCTTGAAAAGAGTGACTCTACCAGCCAAAGTCCGACCATGTGTCCTGTTGTATTGGAGACAGCAGAACAAGATTTGATAGCAGAAGAATCTGCACCAACCACTGATTCAGATGAAATTGGAGTAGCTAACATTGAAATGAAAAATGTATTTAATCTTCATTTAGTTGATAGTACATGTACAGATCAAGATATTTATTCCGATGAGAGTCCTTTACCCGGTGACTGGGTTAATGATGATTGGACGGATAATCCTAGTGAACAAGAAGATGCTTCTAATGCTAATGGTGTTATGGTAAGTAATTTTTTTTATTTTACTAATATTTTGGAATAATTAATGGAACTTTAAGATAGTTATGTTTTTTAGGGTTTCTAATTTCTATCCAGAAAATTGTGCTGTTTCATTTTTATTAACTTATTGGTTAGGTTAAATTTGAGTTCATTGAATTGATTTTACAATATTTATTAATCTTAATTTCATTAAAATGTTAAAACAATAAATTATCTTTTTTTTTATTATTCCATTAGAGATAACACTCAACTAATATGTTACTAATTATTACATATTTAAGTTAATCTATCGTATGAATCTAATTATTTTTATATTTTATTACATTTACATTTTAAAGTAAAAAGTATTATTTTTTATAAATTTCATATTTTAAATAAATTTATTCTACAATTATTAGTGATACTTAGTATAAACTAAAAATTTAATATTGTATTTTAAAATTAATTTTATTTCTATTAGCGAAAACGAAAAATATCAAATTCCACATTAACGTCTGAAGATTTTCCGTCCAAAAAACAATATTATGATCAAAACAATTTGAATCTTGAAAGGTATGTTATAAAATATAAAGACCGTACATAATAATATTATATAGTTGC